>CAOKZL010000279.1:600000-790185 GCA_948472985.1 Iguana delicatissima | reverse complement strand
CTTAACTGACCAGGGGCATTTCTTCACTACACTCTTATAGGGTGATTATTCCACTTTCAACCTCCTATGGAATCCTGGGGTTGGCAGTTTAAGGAGGGGCTGAATTCAGGGATATTGTCAGGGAGGAAAGTGAAAGACACGATTTGCAGCCAAAAAGGAAGATCAGTCTCAATGGATTATAGATGCAACTCTTCAAGCAGTTAAGGAGAGACAAGAAAGAAAAGTAAAAGATGACAGAAATAGAGTCAGAACCCTGAATGCAACTGTTCAGTGACAGAGAACTGCTATAATAGTCAATGCAGAGAAATAGAAGATGGTAGCAAAAAAAGGAACAAGAGCCTTTTTCCACTGGATCTGAGAAATCAAATGGAAATTTAAACCAAGAATGGGAGTCAGCAGAAGAACACATTACATGACCAAGTACAAATAATGGAAACAATATACTGAATAATGATGATGATGATGAAAGACTGACAGATTCATTCAAGGAAGAACTATTTGAATATGAACCTACAGTTTTAGAAAGTGGAATGGAAGCTGCATTCAGGACGTTTGGGACAAATAAATCACCAGGAACAGATGGCATACTAATAAAGGGGCTTCAGGCTACAGAGACAGAATCTACTCTAGTTCTAACTAAAATCTGTCAAAAAAATATGGAAAAAACAAAGAATGGCTCATAGATTAATTTCCCATTCATTCCCCTCACTAGCAAAGTGATCTTCAAAATTCTACAACAATACTTTTACATGGAGTGAGAAATGCTGGATGTCCAAGCTGGTCTCAGGAAAGGAAGAGGCACTAGGGATCATATGGCAAACATATGTTGGATAATGGAGTGTATCAAAGAATTTCAGAAGAAAAGCAGACTGTTTTTTACAGATTTAGCAAAATCTTTGATAGAGTAGATCATGTAAAACTATGGATCACTCTTAAAGAAATGGGTGTGCCTGTCATGCCCTGCCTTGGAGACCCTAGCAGTGAGGAGGACGATTCTGTGTCCAAGGTAGAAATTTCCCCAGAGGCAGGAGTTTCTCTAGAAGCTTGCTCAGGAGAAGATAACAAGCAACAGCAGGGGCCAGAGCAAGGGGAACAAATATCAGAGGATGAGATTACACAGATGCTTACTGTGCAAGAGAGATGACGTTAAGAGAGGGGCTGTGCCACTCAGCACGTTTAAGTAACAAATAAGTCCTAATGAAGGAACACCTGTGGTGACAGCATCAGTAGATAAAAGGCTTTCAGTTGGCCCTTTCCTTTTGGGGTCAGCAACTGATCTTTACAGTCATAGAAGCCCTGTGCCGTGTTCTCTTGTATTTGGACTACCTTGAACCTCTGCCTGTTTGACTACAACATGGATTTGCCCTTTGGATTTGTTTGCTTGCTTCGGAACCTAAACTCTGTTTGGACTTTTTTCCTGCTCTTGCCTTGTGAGTAAACTTTCCTCTGCTGTTTGGTGATTAATTGTCTGCTCTGCCCTGGACACAACAGTGCCACAGTGATTGATTGGACAAAAGGCTACTATCAAGACAGGATATGAAGAAACAGAATGGTTTGCAATTGGTAAGGGGATCAGACAAAGCTGTAGTTTATCACCCTACTTGCTTAACTTGTATGTTTAACATATCATATGTAAAGCAGGATTAGATTTGGAGGAAGGAGGCATGAAAACTGGAGGAACGAACACCAACAGTTGAAGATATAGTGATGATACCATACTACTTGCAGAAATAGCTAAGACTTGGAACGATTACTGAAGAAGGTCAAGAAAGAAAGTGCAAAGGCAGGTTTACAGCTGAATATTAAGAAAACAAAAATAATGACCACAGATGATTTATGTAACTTTAATGTAGATAGAGAAGATATTGAAATACTACAGGATTTTCTGTATGTTGTCTCAGTCATTAATCACAGTGGAGACTGCATTCAAGGAATCAGAAAAAAAGACTAAGATTTGGAATGGCACCTATGAAGGAACTAGATAAGATTATGAAGTGCAAAGATACATCATGGAGTACTAAAGTTATGGTCCATGTCATCGTATTTCCAATTTCTATGTAAGGTTGTGAAATCTGGACAGTGGAGAAAGCTGATAGGATGAAAATCAACTCATTGTGCTGGAGAAGTGCTCTATGGATGCTGTGGACTACTAAAAAGGCAAAGAAATGGATCCTAGCCACATCAGATCTGAAGTCTCCCTCAATGGCAAGATGACTAAACAGAGACTGTTATACTTTGATTATATCATGAGAAGACATGACTCACTAGAAAATACAATAAGGCTTAGTAAGGTAGAAGGAAGTAGGAAAAGAGGAATACTGCATTACAAATGGATAGATTAATTCAAGAGAGCTACTGAGTCCCATCTGGGAGAAAGGTGGGATATAAATGCAGTAAATAAATCAAATGGCCTTGAGTTTGCAAGACATGAGCAGGGCATCTGCTGATAGGTTGACTTGGTGGTCTCCCATTCACAGGGATGCCATAAGTCAAAGTCAACATCAACTTGATGGCAGTTAACAACAACAAATAGGAACGTATTAGAGAAGAAGTTTGTGCCATGCAGCTTTCCCTCTGTCTCCCTCCAAAGTAGCTTACTGCCTTCAGGAGCGGTAGAGGATGCTGCCCCATTACCAAGGGCCCTTTTATATTACACAGTTAGAGCACTGTGAGTCTACTTTAACTGACATGGCTGTATCCTATGGCACCCTTACGTTTGTAGTTTGGTGAGGCACTAAAGTTCCCTGGCTGAGATTTCTAAATGCCCCTGCCTAAACTGCAAGGCCCAGGTTTCCATAGGATGGCTCTATGGCAGCTAAAGTGGAATCATAGGCCTGTAACTGTGTAATGTGAAGGGGCCCTAATTAATTAGGATCTGATCTGAAACAGATGGATAAGACAAACTATAAAGCTAAATAAATATACAACTCAGAATTCTGGTGTCAGGTAAAAACAATGGAAATCCCACTATTGTTCTCAATGTGAGGTTTACCCAAACGATTTGTATGTGGGGGTATATAAATGAAATCATGGATGCCTGAAATTGTTTACTCCAAAATGTCATCCTCTGTGGTTTATATGATTGGTCACTTAAATCTCATGGTGCTATTTCTGCTCATTGTCAAACTTTGGAACAAGTAACAATAAAAAAAAGAGAGAGAGAGAACAGTGTGAAATGAGCTTTCTAATATGACCATTTAACTGAAATCCATTCTGAATTCTAGAAAATCCAGGAATCCACAAATATGAAAGATATTCAGTGTCCTAACATAAGCAATGTGGGCATGTGATGTCAACAAGTCTTCCCCATTGTTCTCTAAAATATCCAGATGCCGTGTTTTTAAACCTTAGAATATGCCAAATTTAAAAAGATGAAGGTGACCTCTTAAAATATATCCCTGTGTCCCACCAACAATTAGTTTGAGGTTTGCTTAACTTTTTTTCAGGTAAGACCCTGTAGGAATGGTAGTGAGTGGGGAAGGACACAGAGAAAAGTGAAGAAGTCAGGATGAAGATGGTTGTGAATGTGTCAGGGAAGCCAGAAAAAAAAAGGTCTTCATTTGCCTATGGCAGGATAGCAAGGGTAGCTAACCCTTGAGGTGATGTGAACTGAAAGGCCTTCAGCTGTTTACAGAAAGAGAATAGAGAGCATGCCTGTCTAATCTGCCTAGAAAGGGAGTTCCAGAGCCTGGGAACAGCCACCAAGAAGGTTCTCCTGTATTCCTAGCAGATGTACATATGAATATGTTGGGAAAGAAGAAGGGTTTCCCCAGAAGACCTCAAAACATAGCTGTTATGGGAGAATACAGTCCTTGAGATTACATAGGCCTAAGCTTTTTCTTGTGGAGAAAAGGCTAAAGGTTGGATGTGCAAGGTTTGTGGGAAAGTCTAGGGCACATTGGCACTGTGGAATATTGTCTCTTCCCACTTCCTGCATCCACTGAAGAAGTGGAACGGAACACTGAAAAAGATCTGCTTGAGGGTTTTGTGCATGTGTGTGTGTGTGTGTGTGTGTGTGTGTAAAATACGGGGGAAGGACATGTGATCCAGTGGTTCAAATCTCTATTCCATGCCCTTGGCTCTTTGCGCATGTATATTCTGACCCGCAGGAACTAGTTATATAGTCTAAGTCAGGTTCTCACACTCTGGTCCTCTAGAGTTTTGGGACTCTAATTTTCTGAATGACTCTGTATAAAGTCCTTCTTTATACAATTTTATGTAGCACGAAAACTGGCAAATTGACCAAAGGTTATACATAAGCAATATGTGAGATATCTGTTTTTGCAGTGTTCTCCAATCCTTTCTTCAAGTTTGTTTACACAAGCAGTGTTTATAAGTCTAAGGACTTAATCCATTATTTGTCAGGGTATTGTCATTTTTTTTAAAAAAGGAGAATTGATCAAACTTCTCATTGGTATTCTCAGACTGTCACTTCAGAAGCAATGAGTATGCCTGGACATATTATCACAATAGACATTGCTCATTGTCAATTCCCCAGTAAATTTCTGCAAGAAGCATTTTAAAAGACAGCACTCTTAAGCACCATGCTTTTGGAAATGATGTCAGAATTAGATAAGGCTGAGCTGAGGAGCAAGAGGCAAGGTCAAATTTCTTTTTCAGACAATGCTATTCATTCTCTCAAATACACTTTTAAAAATATTTTTAGCAAATAGAATTTGAGTGTGGATCAAATATAACTCCTGCAGCAAAATCCTGATGTTTCAACTCTTAAATTTTCACAGCGCTCTCCCCTCTTATTGCCCAAGCTATGCCAGAATAAAACTGAAGATAGCTGTTGCCAGCAGTGTTTTTGACAGGAGAAATGCTGGCAAATAAGTCAGCTGAAGATCCAATGATGATTACAGCTACTTGTTCACAAGTGTTGCCTCTTCTGCTCCTTCAGTACCAGTCATTATTCAAAAAAGGAGCTGCCTGCTGTGTTATTAAATCCAGTTCCTGGTGAGTCAGCCTTCATGTTGCTGGAAGTGTCACTATGAGGGGCTCCCTCCCAAGGAGAATTAAGTTGGCTCCTTTTCTTTATTTTTAAATGTAATAATAATAATTTCTTATCTGCTTCCAATCATGGCTCAATACATCATAAATTAAAATACAGCTAAAAACACATAAAACATTTAAAATACGCTAATTGAAAATTCAGAGTAAAAAGTTGACTGGGTAGGCCAAGTCATCAGTTTTAACATAAAATGACATAACACAAAGTGACACTTTTAACATAAACATAAACTAAAATTAAAATACAGTACTCAAATAGTAAATTAAAGACACCAAACACTAACTCGCTAAAGTATTAACTTAGGCCATTTCCACACTACACTGTTACAGTGCTATTATTCCAGTTTCAACATCCTGTGGATTTCTGGGGTTTGCGGTTTAGAGAGGAGCATTTAGAACTCTTAGCCAGAGAGCTCTTGGGCCTCAGTAAACTACAAGCCTCAGAATTCCACAGGATATTGAAAGTGGGATAATACCGGTAGCACTGTAACAGTGTAGTGCAGAAATAGCCTTGGTAACTAAAACTAACTTACAAAAACACAAACAAGCTCAGACCCCTCCAAAGCAAAAGTAATAAGAATGAGAAAAGACCAAAAAAAAGTTATTCTACCATTATAGATCCACCTTACTAGGGTAGCTAGTCACCATATCCACAAATTATTGCTTTGTTTGATTTCTTAGGCCATTTCCACACTAGACTGTTATAGTGCTATTATTCCACTGACAACATCCTATGGAATCCTGAGGCTTGCAGTTTAGGGAGAGGTCTCAAAGGCACCTCTCTAAACTGCAAACCCCACGATTCCATAGGATGTTGAAAGTGGTATAATAGCACTATAACAGTCCAGTGTGGAATGGCCTTAGAGCTCAAGAAATCCATGAATGATTTCCAGTCTTTATTTTTTAAAAAAATCTTCAGTTGGCCTGCCCTTTAAAATCCACATTAATTTGGCCATTTTGGATAGCTCAGAAACCATAACAATCGAGTGACCGTGCTTCAGCCCATTTCCAGCACTGACCAAACAATATTCTTGCAGCTGTTATCTCGTAAGGAAGAGGTAATCCATATTTACTATCCAAATTCTTACCCATAATACCCAGCAAAAACATTTCTGGTGACATTACAAAATTAATGTATAAATCTTAGACTAATAGCTTTTTGCCTTCTTGCAGGTCTACTGCATATGGAAAAAGGAGGGTGTTTCTTTCATGATGTCCTTCCATCACCCAAAATTCAGAGAGACCTTTGGCAACTAAGCTGATTTGATGAGAAAGGGCCTTTTGATGGGTGGGTGCTGCATTTTAAAATTAATTTACTTTTTAATTAATGTGTTTAAATACTACTTTTAATTTGATTGTGCTTTGACGTTATAATTTTTGTTCATTGCATTTTAATATTGCAGCTTTTGTGTATTTATCTGCTCTTTTAGTTAATCTTAATGTGAACTGCATTGTTCCACTTTTGGAAGACAGGAGGGATATGAATAAAAGAAATGATGGAGATAAAGGAACTCAGGTAGGATTAACTCTACATACTATTCTCATCCTTCAAGAGCACATGAACTGATGAAGTTCATCTATTCATCCTCAGCTGGGGACCGATGAATGACAGCTTCTCCAAAGGAGTTAAGTCATCACCATTTCCATGAAGATGGTCTTCTGGCACAAGATGGCCTTCTGGCACAAGATGGCCTGCACCTTTCAACTGTCAGCCGGAACGTTTTTGCTAACAGTCTTGCAAAGCAGATCAGGAGGTCTTTAAACTGAGTGTGACTGGGGAGGGGGACAGTATTATTCTGGGAAAGGATTCAGTGAGTGCTGCGAAAAATAGCCCAAATGATATAGATAGGGCAGGCCAAATAGAACTAGAGACCAACAGGGAGAGGGAAAGTAACTTTAGTACAGGACTTCCACGAAGGGCACATCGTCTCAAGTGTCCCTACACTAATGCATAGAGCATGGGGAATAAGCAAGATGAGCTCCAACTCTTAGTACAACAAAATAACTATGATTTAATAGACATCACTGAAAGCTGGTGGGATGAATCTCATGATTGGAACGTAGGAATAGGGGGGTATAACCTATTTCGCAGAAATAGACCAAACAAGAAAGGAGGAGGAGTAGCCTTATATGTCAAGGATGTTTTCACCTGTGAAGGGATCCATGACTTAAATCTGGGAAGCCAAGTCAAGAGCATCTGGGTAAGAATTAAGGGAGTGAGAAGCAATAGGGATGTGATTGTAGGGGTTTGCTACAGGCTTCTGAGCCAACCTGAGGACTTGGATGATACCTTCCTGGAGCACATTCAAAAAGGAGAGATGCCATGTTAATGGGAGATTTCAATTATCCTGATATTTGTTGGCAGTCAAATTCTGCAAAGACTGCAAGGTCCAACAGGTTCCTCGCTTGCCTTGCAGACAATTTCATGGTTCAGAAGGTGGAAGAGGCAACAAGGAGATCGGCTACCTTAGATCTGATGCTGACCAACAGGGATGATCTAGTTGATGAGGTGGAGGTGGTGAGATCATTATGACCAAGTGACCATGCCCTTTTGAGTTTGTCATTCAGTGGGAAGCAGAAGCCAACTGTAGCCAGACATGCATCCTAAACTTTAAGAAACCTGATTTCTCTAAACTTAGGGAGTTACTTGCTGAAATCTCGTGGTCAAGAATACTAAAAGAGAAAGGAGTCTGTGGTGCATGGGAGTTTCTCAAAAGTGAGATACTGAAAGCACAATCGAAAACTGTGCCAATAAGGAGGAAAAATGGCAGGTGTGTAAAGAAACCGGAATGGTTGACTGAAAAACTCTTAGCTGAGCTAAGTGTTAAAAGAAACATGTACAGAAAATAGAAGAATGGTGAAACCACCAAATCAGAATTCAAGCAATTGGCCAGGAGATGTAGGGAGAAGATCAGAGAAGCTAAAGCGCAGAATGAACTCAGGCTTGCCAGAGACATCAAAAACAATAAAAAGCGCTTTTTTAGATATGTCCGCAGCAAAAGGAAAAACAAGGAAATGATAGAGTCACTGTGTGGAGAAGATGACCAATTAATAACGGGGGGAAGTGAGAAGGCAGAACTACTCAATACCTTCTTTGCCTCAGTTTTCTCCCAAAAGGATAGAAGTACCCAATCTGGGGTGTGGGGAGCAGATGAGGAAGCGAGGGAAATGCAGGACAGAATAAGTAGAGAAGTAATACAGGAATATCTGGCTAAACTAGATGAATTCAAGTCTCCAGGGCCAGATGAATTACATCCAAGGACTGGCAGAAGTCATTTCTGAACCACTTTGAGAACTCTTGGAGAACAGGAGAAGTCCCAGCAGACTGGAGGAGGGCAAATGTCATCCCCATCTTCAAGAAGGGGAAAAAAGAAGACACAAATAATTATTACCCGTTCAGCCTGACATCAATACCAGGAAAGATCCTAGAGCAGAAGATTAAACATTCAGTTTGTAATTACTTAGAAAGCAATGCTGTGATCACTAAAAGCCAGCATTGATTTCTCAAAAATAAGTCATACCAGACTAATCTTATCTCTTTTTATGATAGGGTTACAAGCTTGATAGATGAAGGGAATGCTGTAGACGTAGCATATCTTGACCTCAGTAAGGCCTTTGACAAAGTTCCCCATGACATTCTTGCAAAGAAGCTAGTAAAATGCGGGCAGGACAGGGCTACTGTTAAGTGGGTTGATAATTGGTTGACCGACCAAACCCAAAGGGTGATCACCAAAGGCTGCTTTTTGTCCTGGAGAGAAGTGACTAGTGGGGTGCCACAGGGTTCTGTCCTGGGCCCAGTGCTATTCAACATCTTCATCAGTGACTTGGATGAAGGAGCAGAGGGCATGCTGATCAAATTTGCGGATGATACCAAATTGAGAGGGGTTGCTAATACCTCAGAGGAGAGGATCAAAATTCAAAATGACCTTGACAGATTGGAGAGCTGGGCCAAAGCTAACAAAATGAATTTCAACAGAGAGAAATATAAGGTCCTGCACTTAGGCAGAAAAAATGGAATGTACAAATATAGGATGGGGGACACGTGGCTGGATAGCAGGACATGTGAAAGAGATCTAGGAGTCTTGGTAGATCACAAGCTGAACGTGAGTCAGCAGTGTGATGTGGCAGCCAAGAAAGACAATGCAATTCTTGGTTGCATCAATAGGAGTATGGTGTCTAGATCAAGGGAGGTAATGGTACCACTTTATTCTGCATTGGTCAGGCCTCATTTGGAATACTGTGTTCAGTTCTGGGCACCTTAATTAAAGCAGGATATTGACAAGCTGGAGTGTGTCCAGAGGAGGGTGACCAAAATGGTGAAGGGTCTGGAAGCCATGCCCTATGAGGAGTGGCTCAGGGAGCTGGGTATGTTTAGTCTGCAGAAGAGAAGGTTAAGAGGGGACATGATAACCATGTTTAAATATTTGAAGGACTGCCATATTGAGGAGGGAGCGGGCTTTTTCTCTGCCGTTCCAGAGACTAGGACAAGGAGCAATGGATTCAAGCTCCAGGAAAGGAGATTCCACTTGAACCTCAGGAAGAAATTCCTGATGGTCAGAGCTGTCTGCCAGTGGAATATGCTGTCTTGGAGTGTGGAGTCTCCTTCTTTAGAGGTTTTTAAGCAGAGACTGGATGGTCCTCTGTTGGGAATGCTTTGATGGGTGTTCCTGCATAGCAGGGAGCTGGACTCAGTGGCCCCTGAGATCTCTTCCAACTCTATGATTCTATGATTCTATCACATTAGATGTTCTTTCAGACAGAGGGAAATGCAAAGCTGATGTCTAATGCTGTATAGTAACTCTATTGCAGTGAGGTAAACGTGCACTAAATAGCCATCAGGCATGACAACATCAAATGCTCTAAAATAATCAATAGAGTAGCATCTCAGCAAATGCAGCCTAGAATTGCACTGGTATTATCAACAGGAATATAGTTTCCACATCAAAGAGAGTACAAGTGCCACTTTATTCTGCTTTGGTGAGACCTCATCTGAACACAGTGCACAGTTCTGGGCGACACAGGTCAAAAGGATATTGACAAGGTGAAATATGTATAGAGGAGAGTGACAAAGGTGGTAAAATGTCTGGAAACCAAGCCCTATGAGGAACAGCTGAGGTAGGGGAGTATGTTTAGTTTAGAGAAGAGAAGATTGAAAGACAGCCACTGTTAAATATTTGAGGGAATGTCTTATGGAAGATGGTGCGAGCTTCTCTTCTGATGCTCCAGAAAGCAGGACACAAACCAATGGATGCAAAATAAAAGCAAAAAAAATTCTACTTAAACATTAGGAAGAACTTCCTGACAGTAAGAGCTGTTCAACAGTGGAACAGATGGTCTTGTAGAGTGGCAGACACCTCTTTCTTTGGAAGTCTTTAAACAGAGGTTGGATGGCCATGTCTTAGGATTACTTAATATAAATAGATATAAAATTAAATAATTTTAAAAATTATTTAAATATAATAATATACTGAAAGTTCATGAAGGACAAGCTGGGGGTACTGTCTTGTTTTAAACTGTAACGTTTTTAAAAGTTCAAATAGCTTTTAATCTTTTAAATTGTATTTTATTCTTTTAACTAGAGATGTGAAGTGCTTTACTATTGTGACTAGTTTAATTCTATTTTAATGTTCATTTTTTGTATGTTTTTAACTATATTGCTCTTTTCAACTGTCAGCTGTCTTGAGTCCCAATTGTGGGAGGAGGAGGAGGATGATGATGATGATGATGAATTTCCTTCTCCTTCTCTTTCTTCTTTTTCTATATTTCTTCATGGCAGGGGTTGCACTTAATGGCCCTTGTGGTTTCTTCCAGACTCCTCAGAGCAACTTATTCTTCGGTATATGGTAAACTGCTTCTGAGCTTGGGCTGTGTCGCTGAACTGCCTTGTGGTATTGCCAAATCAGTGGGCTGACTTTCCTCTTGACAGATGTTGCTATACAATACATCCCTGGCAATGAAAACTACCGTGAGGAATTGGCACCAGAGACACTACTCTATGAGGTTTTGGATTCTTAGTGATAATGTAGTCTTGGCTTTGGGAAAGCAAGATTCTTACTGTGTAAGATACAAAATTGCTACCATTTGAAGTTTCCTACCTTTATCAATGGTGCTGTGGTTTAGGTGATTATTATTCCTGTTTTATAAATGAAAAAAGTGAGAAGGAGAAAAATATCTTCATTTAAAAAAAAGAGTGAATGAATCCATAATTGGATCTAATTTTCCTAATCTGAGGCGTCTTCCCTGTCCTTTGGTTCACAAGGGCAAAATGTGAAGAATGTGAAACTGAGAAATATATTTTCTTTGCTGAATCAAATTAGCTGATTGTTGGCTGATTGCCTTTTATTAACTCTGTCTGCCAACCAGCTGGAACTGGAACTGGAACACTTGTTAGAATCAATAGCAACTAAGTTTCTTGTAGCTTGGTAGCATTTTAGAAGCATTTCTTTATTTTGATGCCTGTCTTATCTCAAAGGTTAAGGACATGGAAAAAAATATGATTGCATGCCTTTAAACGATCAGTAATTCAAAGTCACTTTGAAACCCTTACAAATGATGCAGAGTGGCTGGACTGATTATTGCTTCTATGTACTTTCCAGTGACTTCCCTGGAAAATTAACAGTTTCGTGCAATAATAGGAGGCTGATAGCAATCTTTTGAGTCCATGATATACTGCCAATCAATGTAATCCTTTGCAGAAAAAAGAAAAGAATGACATTGATAACTTCTAAGTGAAGATTAAGAAGTGAAGGAAATGTTGACCATTTATGCTTTGGTGTATTCAGTCCTTATACCCTCTCCTGGTTTAATTTGGCACCATATCTGTGAGTATACGGTCCCCATAGACATTTGCAAAACAGACCTGTTCTGAAACATTTTTTATTACATTCCTGTAGGTCACACATTACTAATATTGTAAAAATAGTATAAACTTATCTCCTATATCATTTTTAAAAATACTATTATATCACTTTAAACTTAGAACTCCTGGCCCAAAGCCTCAGGATTTAGAGGGATTTTTTAAAAATATGGTGTACAATAGACATCCTTCTCTGGTCTCTTTCTCATGAATTTTCATGATTAGCTGTGATTTTTTAAATCCAGTGAAAAGGTTGTTTATTGTTTTGTTTTATCCTGGAGTATCCAATATAGGCAAGGGGAAATTCCCCTGTTTGTATCCACTGTCTTGCTTCCTTCTGTACTGTTGGGCAATCCCACTGACGATAGGTTGAATAGGACTGTGACCTTTGCCGTGGAACTTTCTTCCGATCTTCCTTCCCTTACATTTTTGATTACTAGTCTGAACGTGTCTTTCTCTCTGTCTCTCATTCTCTCTCTCTCTCTCTTTTGCTTTCGTTTCCAGTTATAGTGAGAGGTACTTAAATAAATAAATAAATAAATAAGCAAGCAAGCAAAACGAGTAATATGGATAGTTGTGGGAGGAGTATGATGGAGAGGTGCTGAATTATTTGAGGGAATGATGGCAAGGAAAGGAAACTCAGCTCACACCAGCGTTAACCAAGGTCATTTCTGCACTGCACTGTTAAAGTGCTATTATTCCACCTTCAACATCCTGTGGAATTCTGGGGTTTGTAGTTTACTGAAGCCAAAGAGCTCTCGGGCTGAGAATTCTAAATGCCCCCTCCTTAACTGCAAACCCAGGATTCCATAACATGTTGACAGTAGAATAATACCACTATAACAGTGTAGTGTGGAAATGGCCCAAATCTCAGCTAAATGACTCTCCTGTATGCTAGGGCATGACAGAATGCACAAGCAAGAACAAGGTGTGAATTCCAGAAACAGAATAGCCTGACTTTCACTGGAAGTATTGGCCCATCTGGAAGAGACCTAAGTGGTGTTAGCTATATCCACTTTTGCATATGCAGAGGAATTATAGACAAGATACAAACACAGATGTCTGAGAAGGAGGGGTTAACTGGAGGCCCCAGGACTTTAAGAAAGGTACCACATGGTTGGACAGTGAACTAGTTATGTTTTTGCTCTTGAAGCCTTTGTGTACCCACTGAACAAGTCTTTTCCAATCTGGAACACTGTCTAGCCTTGTTTACATGAGACTTTTCTATGGCTCTTATGGAAGCCTCTGCTATGCACAAATAGCCCTGAAGGCCCAAGATCCTGCTTGACCCTGGAAGATAAGCTCTGAGTCAGTTCTGGTTAGTACTTGGATGGGGGGGCCACCAAGGAATATCAGATGCTGCAGGCTATATTCAGAGAAGGCAATGGCAAACCACCTCTGAGTATTCCTTGTCTAAGAAATCCCTACAAAATCCATGGGGTGGCCATAAGTCAAGAGGGGACTTGGACACACACAGCTGTATCTGAAACCCATGAGAAAGGTAAGCTGGGTCTAACAACTCTTCCAAGATCCAGTATAGGCTGCTGAATGCAGGTTCTCTCTTCCTGCATCTCCCATTCCCAACAAGAGTCTCTGATTGGTTTGTATAGCTTTCAGTGTTTAATTAACCAGTACTGGTCAGATGTTATGTAGTTGCTTAAAATTGTAATGAGCTGTGCTTCACCCTAACTTAAAATGCAATTTAAGGCCTAGTCCGTGTCAACAGGAAAAAAACTTTTCACTCTTTCTGCAAAATATTAACATTGCCTTCCAACAAGCATATATTTGTACCTGTCTCTGTGGTCATTCTGACTATGTAGCCTCATCATACTTAAGAATGCAAGCCTTAAAGGCTGATTTCAGAGAAATTCCTGGGGACCATATTTCAATCATGTTCAGGACTAAAGGCAAACAGGTTTGATGAAAAATGCGAACATACGTTAGCTGAAAGCTTTAATACCTTAAGAGAATCATTTCAGCTTCTAGAATGGAAAAAGCTCTTTGCAAAACTGAGCAATACACCAAATGATAGTGTCCAGTGGAAGGAAGGAGACACTCCAGATGTGGAACGTGACCATGGGGCTCCACGAAGCCTTCCAGACTGCTTCTATGGCTCCAGCCATGTTCCTTTTCTGACAACAAGGAAAAGACAAGTAAAGGGAAAGAAAGTGAAACTGCAAGGAGAGGAATGGTAATTCCAAACCCGCCAACATTTCACAGATGAAAACCTTGACTTATGTGGCCAAAAAACATCAGGAGCCATTTCTGCACTAGACTGTTATAGTACTATTATTCCATTTTCAACATCCTATGGAATCCTGGGGTTTGAGGCCCCTCCCTAAACTGCAAACCTCAGGATTCCATAGGATGTTGAAAATGGAATAATAGCACTGTAACAGAGTAGTGCAGAAATAGCCTATGATTCTATGACATGGTATCATTCAGCGATTAATAATGGATATTTAAATAATCTTCATTTTAAGGTGCTTTAAAGAATTTTGCTTAAAATTCTTTTTTTTTCTCTTGATACAGAATACAATTTTTCCAGAATACAGTGAAATGAGCTCAAACTGAACATATATAACAATGCTGAATCTTGAGGTTCTAACATATGGAAAAACTGAAAGAATTGTCCGAAGGGAATGAGTGTGCAATCCAACAGGCAGTGGGAAGGAACTGCAGTCTGGCTGGTGTATCAAACAATGCTGAGGAATTATTCCACAAATGTAAGTACTTTATTGGTAACTGAAGCCGAGCAATGGAAACATAAGGGAGCAAAGTGGTTATTAAGGTGGAAGAAAACAGCATGTCATCTCCTTTATTGCTTTCCTCACTTTAATACTTTGCATCTTGCTTTGTTTCTTCTACACACAGGCATTCCTGTTTGTATAATGTCTTATCATATTTCTTTAAATGTCACCCTTCCACTTTGATCTTTCCAATTTCCCTTTCCCCCCATTTCGTCATGTCTTTCTACCAGTGGTACCCACTGGACACAGGTCCCTGCTCTCATCCAGTAGTAATGTGTATTATTTTGCTTATGAAGAAATATAAGGCAGCTGCTTTTGGATGGGGCAGTGACTTCTAATCCAGAGTTCAGGTCTAATTTCACCACTGTTTTCTAACAAGGTTACACCTAAATTAATGGAAGTTTGTTTTTAAAGTAACAATTTCAGTCTGAGTAGGAAGTAGTTTTAGGATGGTTTAACTGTAACTCTAGTGGCCGATATTGGATGAGTGGAGACAGTAAAGTGTGTGTATACGACTTCAAGTTGCCTGTAGACCTATGGCAACCCCATGATTTCCATTGGGTTTTCTTTGGCAAAGAATATTCAGAGGTGATTTTACCAGTTCCTTCCTCTGAAAAATAGCCTACAGAACCTGGCACACACAGCCTCAATAATGCCTTGGGAGCAGTAATACCAAGGTATTATTGAGGCTATGGGTTTCTCCTAACTTTGTCTGTACTTGTTGTTCCCCAGGTAGATGGAAGATGCTGTTCTATCACTGGTGTTGAAGTAAATCTCAATTACAAATCTGAATGGCTTTGGTGCATAGAATGGTGAAGTTCCATCTGTTCTTTGTTTTAGGAACAAAAGGCCTTGGGCTGGGTATGGTCATTCAGTGATGTGATGCTAATAGTTTATGACTTCCTGGCTCATTCCATATTTCAAAGGATCTCTAGAACCCAGTGAGCAATAATTGCACAGTTTAAGTGTGTGCTAATGGAACCATAGAATCATGGAAGGGGCCATCTAGTTCAACACCCTGCCATGCAGGAATACACAACTGATATTTTAGAGCATTCACTATCATCTAATCTCTCCCGCTTTTGGTGACTGTACCATCTACACTATCTCTGAACCAGTCACTATCTCTCACTGTTTCACTAATTAATTAACAATATTAAATAATAAGTCTGGTTCTTTTGGAAAATAAGAATGTCCAGTTTTTATAGCCATCAGCTCCAATCCTCTGGTTAGTCTGTGTGAGACTCCAGGAGGGGACTCAGATGTTACCAGGCCTCTAGGAAAAAGAATATCTGAGATCTCATAGCAGTGTAAATATCTTGACAGAACATGTTGAAATGTTCACATTGAACCTACCATATTCCAAGAAAGAACCCAAATCCCATGAATGGAAAGCATTGTAATAACTGAGAAAACTGAAAGGGAAGGAATAGAAAGACCACATACAACTGCATTGCGAAAACTCTTATGTGACTGAAGCCAGCATAGTATCAGACACAAACAAGCTAACCTGCAGTGCAGACATGGCGTAAAATCAAGAATGCATTCTTCATGTTGGATAATCCCCAGCACTTTTTTCAGAGCACATTTCTATAGAACGGTAATATCATTCATGGCTTTATGCCACATTGCAGAGATCTTTTAAGTCACAGTTGGCCCAAGTGTTTATAAATATAGGACAAAACACAGTGAGTTCCTGGCTCCGCTTAATTCATGGCAGCCAAGATCTTCCTTACCCAAATACAAAGGCCAAGTGATCCTTAAATTAAAGGAGATATGTGTTATATGCTTAGGTTATATGCAAAAGTACTGAAAATACTGATGATAATACTTGCAGAGTAATCTTATGACATAAGGGAGAGAAAGAGAGGGCCACCACCTTTTGGGCACTGCCAGCTTCTAAATGTCAAGGCAGAAGATTGAGGGTAGATTCCTTGGTGTCAGCCCCACCTCCCATCTGGTCTTGTTTAAAAAAAAAATTCCCAATAACAGTAGTGGGAGAGGAAACAAGTACACCAGTTCCAAGGCTGGCATACTTTTCTGCCCTGGTTGGGGGCTTATTGGGGAAGTAGATATCTCATGCCTCCCTTAGCGTGTACACTTCTCTGTTACTCCCAACAGAGGAGGAGTGCTGGCAGAGATATCTGCAACTGCAACAATGAAGATGTTGAACAGCAGATAGCCCTTTCTACCCATGATAGCAGGGACAACAGGAATGTGGTCCTACAGAGTCTATGTCCCAAAGCTGTAGAGCACCATAGCATCCAGATTATGCCCTGGAGTGGGCAAGTGCTACTGCATTCGTATCTTGCTTTGGGGACTTTTATGTGTCATGCAGCTGGCCACTGAAAACAAAATGCTGAACTAGATAAGACAGGGGCCACTTTTCACCCTCCTGAACCTCTGGTAGGCCACACCACCACACCAAGTTGAAATGGAAGTGGTATGTCATTTTCTCCTTCATTTTTTGGATCCTCTTTTAAAATCCAGTTTCAGGGGTTTGGTTGCTGTGGCGGTGGGGGAGCCAAACTGCTACTTCTTGTGGCAGTTTTTACCAAATTGGGGAGATTTGGGTGTGTGTGTGAAATCTCATGGAATTTTTTAAAAATAGTATTTATTTTTTTGGAGTATTTATACTTCACAGTTCAGCCAAAAAGGTTCCCAGAGCAGCTTACAAATTGTTAAATTGACACTTCTCTGCCCTCAGGCTTACAATCTAAATAAAACAAGACACACAAGGGAAAAAGCGAGAACAGTGGGCGCTAAGTCCAGCTGATATTGCCTACTCTTCTCTCCCTCAGAGGCCAGAATAGTGGCAGTTGAAATAGAGGGAGGGCTTTTCATCAGAAATATATGGGAGTGCGGATCTTGAATAATGGCTTCAGGGCTCCAAGAACTACAGAAAGGGATGGGGGGTATTATTTAGGAGTTTCTTGATGACAATGCAGTGATCAGTAGGAGCAAGCATAGGTTTGTTAAGAGAAAATCCTGCCAAACTAATCTTATATCTTTTTTTGATCAGACCATTAGCTTAGTGATGGTGGGAATGCTGTGGATGTCATTTATCATGATTTCAGCTAAGGACTTGATAAAGTCCCTATAAAGTATAATTAGCAAACTGATTAAATAGGGAATAGAAGGAAACACTGTTGGATGGATCCATAACTGGTTGGAAACCTGTGCTCAAAGAGTTGTCATCAGTGGCTGTGCTTCAAATTGGAAGGAGGTTTGAGTGTGGAGTGCCTCAGGGTTCTGTCCTAATGCCATTATTCTTCAGCAGTTTTACCAGTGACTTACATGGTGGACTGGAGAGAATCCTTATCAAGTTTGCATGTGAGCAAAGCTAGGAGGGATGGCTAACACATTATAAGATAGGAGCAAATTCAAAGGGGGACCTTGATAAACTAGAAAATTGGCCAGAAATTAATAAAATGACATTCCATAGAGACAAATGCAAAAATTCTACATTTAGGCCACACACACACACACACACACACACACACACACACACACACACACGTGGGTGATATAATACTACATGCAAAAGGACCTTGGGATTATTGTTGATCATAAGCTGAACATGAACCATAAGTGTGATGCCACAGCAAAGACAACAAATGTTATTTTACCCTGCATTAATAGAAATATAATTTCCAAATTGAGAGAAGTGAGTGCCCCCATACGTTCTGCACTAGTCAGAGCTCATCTAGGGTACTGCATTCATTACTGAGCACCTCATTTTAAGGAGGATATAGACAAGTCTGACTGCATTCAGAGAAGGACAACCAGGATGATAAGCAGTGTGGAGAAGAAAATATATGAGGAAAGGTTGAAGGAAGCTGGGCATGTTCACCTCTGTGAAGAAAAGACTGAGGGGTGACATGATTACACTTTTTTAAATACCTTAAGGGCTATCACAGAGAGGAAGAGGAAGGCCTGTTTTCTGCTGCCCCAGAGGGTAGAAACAGGTCTAGTTATAAGAGGGTAGATATCACTTGAACATTAGAAGGAATATCTTGACAGTAACAGCAGTTTGGCAGTAAAACCAGTTGTCTAGGCAGATGATAGGGTGTCCTTCTCTGGCCAAAAAGAGACTGGACAGGTACTTGCTGGGATGTTTTGGCTGGAGACCCTGCACTGACCAGGGACTTGAACGTGATGATCCATGAGGCCTCTTCCAATTCTACGATTCTATGGTCCATGCCACACTTCCATCACTCTGAGATAAGTTGTTGCTTCTATCCAACAAGACTTTACTTATATTCTGTTCTTCTGCAGGAACAGATGTGAAAATCTGTCAGTTTCTGTCAATTTTTCATTTGTGCTTTTGAAAATCCTGGCAGTATTGTAATTTCAAATTGGAATGGGTTGCCGGAGATAGAAATTTGTGCATAATTTGGTACATACTTTCTATTGTATACATTTGCAATATATTTTTCTTAATACATTTTGGTACACACTTCCTGTTGTACACACTTTCAATACATTTCTTTTAATGAACACATTTTATGTATATTCTTGTTAACGGGAGTATGTTTGTGTGCATTTTTCAAGCGTTTTTAGTTGTGTAAATTTACTTATATACCAGTGGAACTAAGAACAATCCGATGCTTGTGGTTTCCCCCTAGTAATAAGAAACTGAAGAATGCATGTCCACTTTCATTAATAGTCTTATAAAACATAGAATGGATTGATTTGTAGAAAGATTTGTGATTTTTTTTTATCTCTACCTCTCTATATGTGAAAATGTGGGAGCTACAAAACATCAATTCTGTTTTTCTTGTTAAAAGACATCAGTATGTCTTTTGCTGATGGAGAATAGAGCATTGCAGTTAATGGATTGATTTCTAAATGTTTATCTGCAGTGCTCTAACCGTCCTTTCGCAACAGGACCCCATCTCACCCTTCCTGTCCTTGCCTGCCTTGTGATGCTCATCTTCTAGATATGGTTTAATCTTTCTCTAATACTCTTATCCACTTTTAAGCATAACCATAGCTCGATCAGTTTCCTTATCCAATTTATTTTGCCTTCATAAAACTGCAATTGATCTACCCTCCTCTTTCTTTCCCCAGCTTGAATAATGTGTGATACCATCTGCATTTTGCATTCTTATAATTCCTACCTTGCAGATCTTTGACCCACGTTGGGAAAATCAACCTAACTGGCAACGTGATTGTGCTTGTACTTGAACATTTGGAAGCAAGGAACAGTTGTTCTTAGCCATGGGTAGGGATGGCTAGGAGGGGGTTGTGATCGGGCTGGGCAAGGAACCTTCACTCCCTATTCACTGAAATCTTGATAAGACATACACTCACGTGCATGCGCACACACACGCACACATGCGTGCACACACACACACACACAAAACTCCTGTTCATTAAAGACACTGAGACATAGGACATTTCCGCACTAAACTGTTATAGTGCTATTATTCCACTTTCAACATCCTATGGAATCCTAGGGCCTCAAAGGCAAACCCTGCAAACTCTAGGATTCTATAGGATGTTAACCCTTTGGCTGAGGTGTTGCCTGGCTTTAATAGAAGGGGATAGCATCAGCAGAAGTGCTGGATGATAGAGCTCTGTCACTGTAGCTACACCTGCTGATGCAAGATTTCAGCCCTGATGGTCAAACACACAGACTGTAGCTATGGCCACTTCTGCACTAGACTGTTATAGTGCTATTATTCCACTTTCAACATCCTATGGAATCCTGGGGTTTGCAGTTTAGGGAGGGGCCTCAAAGGCAAACCCTGCAAACTCCAGGATTCCATAGGATGTTGAAAGTGGAATAATAGCACTATAACAGTCTAGCGCAGAAATGGCCATAGCTGCGGTCTGTGTGTTTGACCATCATGGCTGAGATCCTGCATCAGCAGGTGTAGCTACAATGACAGAGCTCTATCATCCCAGGCACTTCTGCTGATGCTATCCCCTTCTATTAAAGCCAGGCAACACCTCAAACAAAGGGTCAGTCCTGTAGATGTGATTCCCTAACACACTGATCTGCAGTGCCTTGGAAATCCATCAACTGTGTTGCTGTCTGGCTTAAGAGGCAGGTTTTGGGGATCATGTTCAGTCATTAATGGCCAGACATATGAATTTCAGAAGTCACAAGACTGCAAATCTAGTTTGTGATGCCAGCCTGTAGGTTTGTGCAGTATTTCTCTGAGATTAGAAAATGAGGACAGAGAGAAGACTGAGCTCCATGAATGAAAGGTGGGATATACTGTAAAGGAAATAAATAACAAGACAGAATCCTAATACATAGTCCTATCTGCATAATGATTCACACATTCAGATAGTTATATGTTGAGCAGCTCCCAAAACAATAAGGAGGTAAGGACAATCTACTGAAGAAATGAGAGCAGTACCTTCTCAGTGGTGACTTTCAGACTCTGGAAAACCTACCCTACTGAAGGAAGGTGTGTTGACTCCTTTCTATTATGCTTCTGCTAGAATGCAAAGATCTTTTTATTCAGGCAGGCCTTTGGCATCTAAACAGCCCTGCTGTTGAATGGACCTAATTAGTTGGATGCTCTCATTTACTGCTATGTTTTTAATATATTTGGGGGCTTTCTGAGGTCATGTTTCACATCATGATTTTGTTTTTAACTTGTATTTTCTTATTTTCATTTGTCTTCAGTGCCTTGCATTTGAGTGAAAAGAGGGGTTATAAATAACATACATAAATAAAAAAGCATACATAAATAACAGAGAGAAGTAAATAATATACATAAATTAAAAAAATGGGGTATAAATAACATAAATTTGAGCAAATAGTCATGATACAGTGGGTCATTTGGTTAGTAGCAATTCTAGCAGGAAAAAAAGCTGAAATGGAAATAAAATCTTTAAAATCTATTTTAATTTCATTTGGAAAAATCAATTACTTGTGGAAACAGGAGTTTTATTTAGCAGTTACGCTTTTTTAAAGTTGTCTGAAGCAGTTAAAAACAGGCATGAATGTACATATACAAATGTATTTGTTTTCATAAGATGTTGATAGCGGGGGAGAAGCCTAGATTTGCAACATGTTTATATTGTACAACTTGATCAGTCACTGCACATACATTGTTGATATAGTGATTGGATAAAGAGGTTTCTTGATTCTTGCCAATCTGCTTTGGGAGTATATGTGCAGAGGAGTCTTCAGTGGGAATCTTTGTAGCTTATAGGACAGGGAGTACAGGGAGCCTCATTGCGAGGTTACTTATTTATAATTTCCTGACAGAGATGACTTCCGTACAGAAAAGCAAAGGCAGCAATGAGGTCTCCTAAGAATAGCATTTATAATTATTTAATGTCTCTGGATGTGACCATCTTACTAATATAGCACAGCTTTAGCAATATACCCAAGTACGCATATTTTGCAAGGTTTACTAGAAAATCACAAAACAAGGCTAACGTTCTAGGCAGTGGCAGGAACTAATTTAAAAGAATTAAGTTTTGAATTAAGTAACGGATTTGCTAATAAACAGGGTAAGTCATTCATTTTTTTAAAGTAAAGTGATTCACTTAAGTTGGAGTTTCAGCACTGAGATTTTTTCAGAACTCAGTTATTAATTAGGTTTCCCCAAATCCTAGATTGCTTACTTAGTTAAGGAGATGCAGCTAAGTAATGTCTCTTGGCCCAGAGCTTCTCCAGTCTACCTTAAGAGCCAGATGCTGAATTGGGCGAAGGAGGTCCATTCAGCTGGTACATGGTACAAGGAGGACTTTGTTTCCACCACTCCATCATCGAGCAAGACTGTGACAAGGACATGCAATCCTGCTTCCTAGTGTCAGCCTTGCTTACTGGCATAGAATGTGTGTGGGTGGAAAACATCCTTCTCCTTGCTTGCTGATCACTAGGTGCATAGATCCCCTACTATGTAGTCATGCTGTGTCCAGATCAGTTATGGATCCATAACTCTAGGCTATGAATTTGTAACTGCAATACTGAATACCAGCTATTATTGTTAATTAATTAAACGACCCCACAGTACTAAAGAATCAAGAAGCTTTTACATTACATGGTTGGTTCTCTACCCAAAGTCTATTTCTCTGGATATTTGCAGAACTATTTCTCACTCTTTTTTTAAGCTCATTATTGGAGGAAGACAAGGTTTAGGTCAGTGCTACTCAAGGTAGTGATATGTGCTAGTTTGTGAGCCATCAGCTGCTTGTCTGATGTGAGTTTCTAGGAAACAATGTAAATATTATAATAGTATGGTATGAGATCTGGCACACCGAGGGAGCTGCTTGGGAGCATCTTTTTTTTGCACCTAGATTGACCTCCTGTATTATATGCTGCACAGAGACCGAGATCCTACTTAGGGCTGGCTTAGCGTAAATTACGGCCTATGGAATTATGGAACGTCTGCACCATACTGCCCTTATAGTGAATATTGATGTACAATGAGTTGCATATTTGGCAGTAGGTGCCCACAATTTGTTGTATTAAACAGTATCCACACAGTTATATGGATTAAAACAAAGTGCAGCTCCCCACCTTGATTGCTTATCAACCTATCCAATAAAATCGGAAGTGGACTTCCATCAATTTCTGATTTTGATCTTTCGTTCCAGCTCCTACATTTTCAGGGCTGCTGCAGCCACAGTGAATCATAGGGTGGGATATTGGCCCTTGGATGTCCAGGGTTTGCCAAACCCTGCTTTAGTGATTCTCTGTAATTCCAGGGCTAGCACAAGAAATTTAGCTCCTCTATATGCAACATATTCTTAAAAATGCCACTGTATAAAAAATACTAGTTGGACTCTTCTATGGCAGTTACTAATGTATATCTAGAGATACACACTCACAACTATCATATATTCACAATCCCTTCATAGCCTGTAGTTTAGGAGCTATGTGGGGACCATGAAAGTCCCCCAATCACTACATACTGGCCAGAGCAGATCAACAGGGATCTGTTCCCCTGTGAATCAGGAAGTAGCTGGTTCATGTTCCCACCTCCCTCATACAAGTGATCTCTGGTGCAAGGGAGAACTGCAAGGGGAGTCCTGCTTCTGCCTGCTGCAATGAAAATGGTTCATGGGAAGGGGTGGAAATGGCAGTCAGCTCCTTCCTGAGTGACAGGGTAATAGGCCTCTGTCGATTGCAGCTGCTGCTTCCTGGTAAGTGGAGATTATGCAGGTCAGCCTGGGAGTCACTCAGCGGCAGAGCTTGGAGTGTGTGGAGGGGGGGTGAGACTACAGCGCACAGTGCATGGCTGCGGTGCGTGGGGGCATGGCTGCAGTACGTGGGGGTGTGGCCAGGGCATGCAGGGGCATGGCTATGGGTCAGGACACCCCAAAAACATTGCAGCCCAGGGTGAACTGCCTCCCCACCCCCTGTCCCTATGCGACTGGAGTCACTGTGTAGCACTCTTAACAACAGTGCTTATGCCTATATACCTTCCCTACAGGATTCCGGCTGCAATTTGGTAAAGACTCTCTTTTTGCTAAACCAAGGGAAAGAGAGGTCGTACTTTATTATATGTGTTGGATTCATGTGTAAAATGGAGAATGTTTTCTATATGTAGAAGATTATAAAAAAAATTCTCTGAATTCTCTTAAAATACCCTCCCTTGTTTGCCAAAGGAAAGATGTTTAACCATGCCCAATAAAAGGCTATTCTGATTTCAGCATTACACAAATCAGTCAAATACTTTGAAAATATAGGAATGTACAATATGTTAATTTCTTTTAGTCCTAAAACTCCTAAGACACAGCTGAATACTTGTGCTTTCAGTTTTCCTATTGCCAGTGGTGATGTCTGATGACATGAGGTTACACTGGGACATGGTACTGAGCTCATCAAGAGGTTGTTCTTATGCCTGCTGTCTTCAAAATACTATAGCAGTGGTTCCTAAACTTTGCTCCCAGAATTTCTTATCATTGGACAAACTGACTGAGACTTCTGGGAGCTGAAGTCCAAAACACGTGGAGAACCAAAGTTTGGGAACCATTGGATTAGTAAATTCTTATCATCAGTTGACACCCTTTGCTGCCCTGCCCTCCTCACATTTAGATAAAGTGGATTTCTGCACATGAATGTAGTTACTTGGCAAATATAAAGAATGACAACACCTTGATGTGAAATAATTTTGCATATTTGATGGTAACTTTTGGAGAGAAGAGGCAGAATTACCCCCTGTTGCATGCACAAAGAGCAACTGATGGGATAGTGAAGTGCAAGATACAGAAAGAAAGCTATAGAATTTGGAAACCATAGGAAGACAAGATTACTTTTCATTCTTGAATAGTAGTGTCTGTTCAGAACAGTGGAAGCTCTCTGGGGTGATAGGATCTTTGCATGATCTAATTCTTTGGATTGAAAATGTTTTCAAGCAATACAGCACCCTTCATGCAACTTGTGTATGCTCCCACTGGGTTGATCCCCTTTTCATAATGTGAAGGAACAGTTCAAATGTTATTTTCCTAACTCACCAAACTCAGTTATTCCATTTGATCAATCCTAGTAACAAATCTTTCCAGACAGTTTCATCATGATTGGTGAAAAATGTGATGTATCTGGAGAAGACAAAGCAACAAAGAAGCAAGTGGAAGAGATATTTATTTATGCATTAGCCAGGGTGGTCTACTGGTTTGACTATAGAGACTAAGGTTTAAACCCCCAGCTGGCCATCAAGAACATACGAGATCTATGTTTCATAGGTGGTGGACCTGTGATAAGGCTAAAAAGTTTTGGATGGAAATATATAATATGGTCCAAAGAATTTTGAAATGTCAAGTTGTTAAGAATCCTGAACTGTTCTTATTAGGAATTTGGACAGATGATATCAATATTGATAAACTACAACAGAAATTACTTCAAAGTTTGTTACTGGCAGCAAGACTCATCTATGCAAAGTATTGGAAGAAACTGAAGATACCAACAATAGCTGAATGGCTCAATAGATTGAGGACAATTGTTGAGATGGATAAGCTGTCAGCTGAACTAAAGGGAAATTCTGATGGAGAGATTGCTTCAGAATGGAGATTCTTAATGGACTATCTAAGGGAAAATGAGGGTGAATTGATGATCTTTGGGTTTTGAACTTGCATATTACTGTTCCCTTCAATTTCTAATGCTATTGTTATCATGAGAATGGTATTATGAGAACTAAATTAGATTATTGGTTGTTGCTATTTTAATATTAAGATAAGTATGGTGTGTTTAAACAGAGGTAATAGACTTTTTGAGGATTAATTAATGATTTACGGAATTAAATAATATCTTGTAGTAACTAACAATGATAATATTTAAAATAGAAAAGTAAGAAATTTAGAATTTAAAATAGTTAAGGAGCGTAATGATCATGAGCAACAAATTTAATAGCAATTTAAGTAATAACTTTTAAGTTAAGTACAATTATATAAGCAGGAGCTATTTGCAACAAGGGCAGGAACCATTTTTAATTAGTTGTAGTCTATTCTTTTGTTTAGTTTAGTTAACTTTGTTAGTGTAGTTTAAATATCTTTTATTTTTGTTTAATAATTATAAGGTGATCTGTAATTGTATAAAACTTTTAGTTTAATTATGCTTCTTTTGTCCCTTTTCTTTTCTTTTTTTTTGATGTACTGATTGGTGTTTGTCATTTTTAGTGTTCATGGTTAAAACTTTAAGCTTTTAACTTAAAAAAACTCCCCAGTTGGCCATGGAAACCCACTGGGTAACCTTGGGTGAGTCACACTTTCTCAGCCTCAGAGGAAGGCAGAGGTAAACCACCTGTGGTCAAATCTTGCCAAGGAAACTCCATGATATGTTTGCCTTAGGGTCACCATAAGTCAGAAACAACTTGAAGCTACACAGTAACTTTTATTATTAAATGATATTAATTTATATCTGCTTTGAGTCCCACCCTTGGGAAAAATGCACAATATAAGTAAAACGACTGATTGATTCATCCCACTTTTCCATGCAAAATGGCACCCCCTATATTGATTAACCTTGCACGACCATAGTTTGAGAATCGCACATTGCTTGACTTTGCAAAAATTGCTCTGCAAGATTAGTATCAACCCACATAGTGAATTCCAACGTATCCTTATGATCCTATAATTACTTAAAAAAGATTTAACTTTTAGCAACCATTTTCTAAAGCAATGCAACTCTCTTCTGCAATTGGAAGTTCCAATCCATTTCTAGAGATAAGAGAAAAGAGGATCTTACTGATAATTATAGATTGAAATTTACTGGTAGACTTGGAGATTTCAGATTGCACTTTGATGTCAATTTGCATTTCTCTTCTATTTTATATGGTGTTGCCATTCCCTTGAGATTCTGCTGGAGAGAGGGCAGGAATAATTTAGTTTTGGGGCTTTGATGGAAAGGTTTCTGAAGCATACTGGAAATTCCTTTTCATGATAGTCCTGATTCACAACATCCTGAACTCTCCAATATTTCGCAGATGAAAACCAGGACACCTCTGTGGTCAAGATGACAAAAGTTATTAATGAGGAATAACACTAAAGCTAGAAGAGGCTGCAGCAGTTTCCTTTTGCCTTTTTCTACTGAGAAGGCCAAGATTTAGCCTCCTTCTCTCTTCTCCCTGCTGCTGATTTAATTGAGGCCCTTTCCACACGGGGGATGGGGAAACGGAGCAGCGCACGCAGGGACGGATCTTACCTGAAAACGGGTTGCTCAGTCCCTGCGTGGAGCCCGCGTTCGCTGCTCCACACGCTGGCGAATTTCGGCGGCGTTCGGCGGCGCCCAAAATGGCGGCCGGCAACTTCTGGCGGTGCTCCGCCAATCAGGGCAGTGCGCCAGCCGGAAGCCCGCCCCCGGGCAGCTCCTGCAGTTTCAAACGGGGCACTGCAACAGGTTAGCGTGCTCGCGTTTTTTAAAAACCACATAAAATGTGGTTTTTAAAAAACGCGCGCGCCACCCCTTGCGGCCGCGCTAGCACGGTTTGAGGTGTGGAACCTCCACTTTTCAAACCGCTCTAGCGCGCCCCATGGTGTGGACGACCTCCGGATGAGGTCACCCTAAGCTGTTTTTTTTACCCCGTGTGGAAAGGGCCTGAGTTCGAACTACTTTTCCACTTTGAATTCAGTTTGCCGTAAATGAAGTAAGCTGAAGACAAAGGCAGAAAGTGGGAGGAGAGAGTGAAAGAGAGACTGGTGCATTTTTAAAGCAGCTGAAAAAGGGAGACAAGAGAAGATTCATCAGGACTGTTCCTGCCAAATCAGGGCTGTACGAGGGTATGATGCCCAGTTCCAGTGGAACGGGCCAACCCTGAAGATGTTCCCCAAGATAGATGCTTCTTTAAACCTGGAAGCATTAGGGAAGAACATGCTTTGGTTTCTGGGCACTGGGCCCATTTGTCTGAAACAAAGAGCAATCTAGGCCTAAAGCTCTTTCCCTCCCCCTCCCCCTTTTTTAAAGTATTAAACTGCATCTGGAGCACAGAAGGTAGCCCTAAGGGACTGGGGTTCCAGCAATTCCTTGGCACCAGCTTATGCCAGGCCCTGAAGTCGTCTTCCTGTAATTTAAACCCATTACTTCTTGTCCTGTCTTCAGCAACTGTGCTTAACAATGGTTTCCCCTTGTTCTTTGGTTACATGAAGCTTTATTTGATCTTCCCCAAATCAAGCTGCTATGAATATGGCAGCAGAGACATACAAAACAATGCTTTCCCTTCTAATATATGGAACAGCACACTTGATTAAGGGGTTTTCATTTTGCTAAACATATTTGTCTACACAAGGAGGTAGGTGCTTTTTAGCATGGCATGTGTCAAGCTAAAATATAAGTAACTCCAGGAATAGAACAATAGGGAGACAGATGGTGGATGTTCTCCCCCAGGTAAACCGGACTACTGACCCTTACTCACATTTCCACCAATTAGACTATGATGCAAGACAGACGTACTTGGGAAGCTCCCAGCTTCTGAAATTAGAGACTAGGAAAGAAACAGACAAACAGAACATATGTGTGCACACGCGCGCACACACCTAAATGATCTTTTTACCCCATTTCAATTTATCCGGAATCATTGTCACCAAACTAGGATCCATACTAATCATGGATAAAGTTCAGATGGCAATATTAACTTCAGTTGTAAGTATGTAAAAACATTGAGAAGCACACACAGTTTACTATTGTTTCATCATTCTGCAAATGCAACATGGTGATTAATAGTTTGTCATGATTATGTGGCATTAAATAAGCAGGCACCCAGCAGCCTACCTGAATTTTGATAAATATAACTACAGGTATCAAAGGTATTTTCTGTTGGGAAATGTGGGGGATAGTAATAGATCTTTCTCTAGCAGATTAATCAAATTGGCAAGTCAGAATGTGAACAATAATTGGTCAACCTACCATCCACCTACCATCCAACCTACCATCCACAGGATCTAACAAAGAAAGGAAAATAAACTTAGCCTGTTTTGAAAAACATAAAAATAGCTTTACTTAAAATACTTGTCCTTAATCAAATACATGACCCAATGTGTTTATGATACATAATGTATACGAGAAAAAAGGAAGAAGTAAAAACTGTTACAAGTCAGAGTGATGCAGGAAGAGAATGGGTGTGAGTGTGTGTGGGAATTCTAACAGGAAGCTATCATAAATACATATTGTACCTAAACTCCTAGAAAGTAACATGCACGCTAGGAATTAATGAGTTTGTTGTGATTGCTACCAAGATGACTTTGACTTATAGTGACCCTATGAATTGAGAGGAGTCCCTATCATTAACTACTCTTTAGGTCTTGCAAACTTAGGACCATGGATTCCTTGACTGAACCAATCCACCTGTAGTGCGGTCTTCCTCTTTCTTAATTAATGAATCTAGGCATGCAATGCTTACTAACTTTATTGCTCCCTTCCTCACAGTGATTTACTTATTTATCCTATCCTTTATCATGGGATCTCAGGGCAGCATATAATGTAAACAAAACACTTCCCAGATAAAACCATAAGAGCCATAACCATATGGCTCAGTTGTGTAGGGGCATCGGGACGATTCATCCCGGGCGGCAATGTTTTTGGGGCATTCTGGCCCAGAGCCACACCTCCGCGTGCCCTGGCCACGTCCCCACGCACTGCAGTCATGCCCCCTCCCGCCCCCCCATACACTCCAAGCTCCCCCACTGACATGGCTTACCTGTGTGGCAAGTTTGTAGCCACAAAGCAGACTGGAGTGAGGCGTGGGGTGTCTTTTGGAATGGCAGTTAGTCACTCCTCTTCCCAGAAGCTTGTGTGGCTTGGCAAGGGCTTCAGGAAAAAGGGGGAACCCAAACTGTGAATTCATTGGCTGGTGGACCTAGCTAGAGTGACCTGGATGAGGGTTTCACTCGTATTGTCATTTAGCTCCCTGGCACTCTGATCCCAGTTGTTCTCAGGAGCTTTGTCATTCCAAGGATCCCATTTACTCTCTATTGGAAAAATAAAATTATTGTTAGTGTGTATGCTTTGTGTAATGCTTGTATAATGCTAGTCCTGCCTTTACTTTGTTACAATTTATTGGGGTGACACTGGCATAGGATCCAGATCCAGGACATCAGTTTCCAGGGTTAACCTGGACATTAATAAGGATTGGCGATCCCTTTAAGGGACTCAGGAATGTGGGTGGACACAGTCATGCCCAACTTGGGGAGTGGATGCCTTTGGTGGCACAACCCATGTGGATCCCACGCTTGTCATCTGGCACTCAGGCTGGGGGGGTTCAGCTTACTGGTCAACAGCCAGCCTATTTGATGCCTGGATCTGGACCCCTGTGTGTGGCAAAGCAATGTGCAGCTGTAACCAATAAAAGTTGCAGCCTACCTTGTTCCAAAATACGTGTGTTGGTGTCTTATTGTCAAGAGGAGAAGGACTTCCCCTGAGCACACAAATAATTTAAATAAGATGAAACATATTAAACAAAATAATAACAAAAACAATCTTAAAGGCTACGAGAATTTTGAACCATGTACATTTATACTGTGAAGTAAAATATTGCCCAGAGGCTTTAATAAAAGGCCATATTTGGTTTTGCACTAGAAATAAACCAATGTTGGTGCCAGTTGAACCTCCAAGGGGAGCATATTCCACAACTAGGTTGTCACAACTAAGAAGATGCTGTTCTTAGTGGTGGCGGCTCATTGATCAAGCAGTGGAGAGGGCAGATACTCCACTGTTTGTTTCATGAGTTGCCTATGGTGCTGATGATCCTTTTTTTCGGTAGAGGGAGGTTGCCCAGCCTGTAGTTCCTAGGCTGTCTGCGGTTGGATACAATTGGTGCTCCAGAATTGGCACACTGACAGATGGCTGTAGACACATTTGAGAAAAGAAATGTGCAAGGACATATGGACAGTTTTCCTAGGGGGCAAAATACCACTTGAGCATAGTTTAACAATGGTATGATTTGTGTTGTATCATAATTTATATGGTAAAAACAAGAAGGGCCAGTGGCTCAAGCTAACAAGACAAGTAGGGGCATATTGAAAGTAAACAGGGTTTAGTCAATGGCATGTGTTGAGTACAACCTAAAATATGATGATAAACAAATAATCAGTAAAAAGTAAGTGAAAGGGGGAACAGAGCAACAATGGTAGAATGAGGCCCGGCCTGGACACGCCAACGGAATGTTGACTTTATAGATGTCGACATCCTTTTTCTCCCTAATGAACATGAGCAAGTCTTCCCAGCTGGTGTGGCTGACCAGGACTTCTGGCCTCTCGCTGTAGTGCAGTTTGGCCTTAGCATCATGCAGAAGTATCATATGGAGCTTGTCTAACAGCATCACTGATCCTCACTTCTTCCCTCCATATAATTAATGTAATTCGTATAATCTGGTTTTAGAGCAAGAACTGAAACAATATTCCTTTGGGATTACTTTAGCCTTGCCTGTCTCACAGTATTTCTAAATGCTGTGCTTCTGCAGAGCACTTCCACAGAAGTCTGTATTAAATAAATGCACCCTACTGACAGATCCTTATAATGTATATACAAGTGACATATGCTTTATATTTCTTAGACAAATAACAACATATTTCCTCATAACATCTTAAGCATATGTACATGAGTAATAGCATAGAAATTTGGATGCTAGTTTTCACTGGAATGCTGTTTTTTGTTTTTTTCACACAACCTGTAAACTGTTGTGTTTCTGTCTGTTAATATATGAGATGTCTAAAATACATGGGTCACCAGAGGAATCTTAGCAGCCCTTGGATTTAGGAAACTCTTAGGCTTCAGGAGATAGCTGTGTGTTTTGTATTTTAGTAAAGTAACTTCAGCAGAACCATTTCTGCCAAAAGTAGAGTGAGGAAAAATGAAATTGCCTGTTCTCTATTGTTTTCATAGCATCCAGAATCTTCCTTAGCTTTGTGAAAATCTACTTCATTAGTATGTACTGCCACTCCTACCTTACTTACAAGCACAGCATAAAATAATTTGGAATTCTTCTGTGGAATGGCAGAAGGCAAACACTGACTGAACATAATACAAATCTAGGTTAAAAGAAAAGCCAGTTAGAATGAAGGTCAAACTGCCCAGAAAAGCAAATTTGCTTTTAAAACATCTTGAGGCATAAAAGCAAAGATTTATCAGGAAGGCTTCATTTATGTAGTTCTGCAGGGCTCACAAATGGTGGAGAGGGAGAGATACTATATTATGTTTTTAGGTGAGTTTTTAATGATGCATGAATATTGCATATTTATGCAGTATTTATGGGGCATTGTGTACACCACCGTGGATTCCTCTTATTTATTAAATAAATAAATAAACAAATTAATTTAGAGCACTTCCTGTTTCTTTAAAAAATAATTTCTTAGTCATTTCAGTACCTTTGTAAGGCCATTAGGGCTTCTCAGTGACAGTTCTTAGATAGTGGAATTCCCTTTCATGGGAAGCTGGGCTGGTCCCCTCTCTGCTGTCCTTCCATTAGGCAGCCAAAGATTTTGTTATTCACCATGAAATTTTGGCAATTGACTGGTTGCTGAGGAATTAATTCCTAATGGGTGGGTGCTGTCCTACTTACTAACATGCATTAAAAATTCATTTTAATTTAATTGTGTTTACATATTGTAATTTGTTTAGTTCTGTTTTTCTGTTATAACTTTCACGTGTACACATTTTTCAGTATTGTGTCCTTGTTTTGGTCAGGCTAAAAATCAAATAGGACAGTAATATAAAATATCAGGTGAGACAGACATTGTGATGTTGTTCTTTTTAAAAAAACAAACTAATTTTTACATTTTTTCCCCTTTATATTGTAAATGTTATATATCAAACTATAGGAAAAGAGATTCCACCTAAACATTAGGAAAATCCTCCTGAAAGTAAAAGCAGTTTGACAGTAGAATAAGCTACCTCAGAGTCTCCTTCTTTGGAGATTTTTAAACAGAGGCTGGATGGCCATCAGTCAGGAGTGCTTTAACTGTGTATCTTGCATGGCTGGGTGTTGGACTTGATGGCCCTTGTGATCTCTTCCAGCTCTATGACTATATGATTCTATGAAAATTATACAAGAAAATTTCAGTTTTCAGATCCATGGAGAGTCCACTTGCTCTGACTACAGTGGAAGCAAAGGGTTAAATCTCTCCTTTTTTCCTGTGCTATTTGCTTCTTTTAAAAAATCCATGCAATTGCCTATTGTGTAAAAGCTTCCACATCTAGTTTGGCCTTGACCTTGCTATATTTTGTTCTATCACTCATACATTTTTGGGCCTCTTCATAGCCCCTGTGAGAAAAGAAATTATTTTCCGCAAAAAAGAGGTCAAAGTCTGTTCCTGGAAGTCTTCAGAAGTGACAATTTTGCTGTAAGACAAGACTTAGGGCCACACTATCGCTTCTTCTTCTCCTATATCGTGCCCTCACCACAAAATAAAACTGGAAGTGGACTTCCAGCTACTTCCAGCATTGATTTTTGTTGGGAACCTCAGTGGTCCAGAAAAGTGGCCCTCAGAGTCCTGGAGTACACCCCTGCAGTGTATAAAATGCTTATTCCTGGGTAAGTGTATGCAGAATTTCAGTGTTAATGTTTTTAAACCTTTTTTACTGCATGAAACTTGTATTGGTAGATATGTGAGCAAGCATGCTATAGTGATCTGAATGTTGGACTAGGACACTCCTAGTCCCAGAAACCAAGGTTCAAATCTATGTTTACCCCTGGGCGACCTTGGACAAATCACTCAGCCTTAGGCCATTTCCACCCTCACTGTCTCAGTGCTATTATTCCACTTTCAACATGCTGCGGAATTCTGGGGTTTGTAGTTCACTGAGGCCAAAGAGCTCTCTGGCTGAGAATTCTAAATGCCCCTCCCTAAACTGCAAACTCCAGGATTCCATAGGATGTTGAAAGTGGAATAATAGCACTAGAACAGTGTAGTGCGGAAAGGCAATGGCAGAAATCTTGCCTGTAAAATCCTTTGACAGGGTTGTCATAAGTCAGAGTGTTACCACCATGTACTGGCCTGGCCTTTGGTGAACCAAAGATATCATTTTGATATCCCAATTCGGCCCTGCTCTGCCACCAGCCAAGTGTTTGTGAGGCCACCGAACAAGCGCGAAGCTAGGCATGGCTACTATTTGCTGCTCACACCAAACAAAGCCAGAGGTTGCCAGATCTGGTTTAGGGGACCTCCCGAAACAAACACCCTCATTATCAATGCGTGATAAACAAAGAGACCCTCTGCCCTGAGAGGGCACCCTGGTGAGCTAAGTGCTTAACTGCCGAGCTAGCCGCATCTACATACCAGCCATACTATTGTCCATTCAGAACATAACTCAATCATGTAAATTCTGACCTTTCGGAGGCATTGTCTCCAACCCAAAACTTATTGTTTTTGTCTAAGACCAAACTAGCCTACGGTCGTTCTTTCCCTGATAAAAATCCCCAGTTCTGAGAGCCCTTTGGAACTCTCGCCGGATCGCCCTGGACTTCTACCCTGCCTTGCTGCCGCTCAGTTCAGCGAATTCCCCTCGGCCGCCACACCGGGTTTCCTCTTCTATAATCGGCTTCCCCAGGACTGCAGGAAAGGTGGCGTATCACCCATTCCCCTTGAACTCTATCTTCCTTTTCTAGTTAGGAGTGTGGCTGTGTTGCTCTTGATATTGTTAAATAAATCTTATTGCAATTTTGAACTACCTGACTGCTCACTGACTTGATGCTGTAGACATAGGGTAAAAGATCCCTGCTAAGTTACCCTGCCTCTCGTTAGCTAAGAGAGTGCTCCAGCTAATTTCCCCATCTTTGCTTGTTGTTGTTTGGTTGTTTGGGCGCCCCCCTGGGACCCCCAATTCACAGGGTAACAAGAGTTGATCTGAAGGCACATAACAACAATTTGTAGATCTAATGGTTAAACACTCTGGATGTTGATAAAACTGGGAGAAAAATATAATCAATAATTAGGGAGAAGTCACTGCCTACATTATATCTGTGTGCTTAGATATCTGATATAAAAACATGTCCATTTCCAAATGCTATATGCAGATTATTTGGTAAAGAGGCACCTTTCAGCTTCTGATAAAGATTTCACAAACTTCAGGCAAGGACACTGGCCTCCCAAAATATGCTGTGTGTTGAGAGTTTAACAGAGTGATCCCCTCCTTTTTATACACATTCTAACAGATGAGGAAATTGATATTAGTGCTATGCTGCAGTAGCATAAAATGAGGTGATTAGACGTACACATACATACATATGTATTTATCTCCTTTCATGGTTCATGGCTCAAAATGAAAAATATTTAAAAGGCAGCAGCCACGATACTAAACATACCTCCCCACCTCCATTTCCATAAGCGTTCTCTTCAAGCAAACTAGATAAATAAGCAACATGGTGAGGGATAAATTTTCTAAAGACTGATTTAAAAATGAGAGGTATGGAGAATGGAGGGGAGAGGCTACAAGGCAGGGGGAAGTCTCATTAAGAAGGTATTTCATATCTCTGAGGCAGACTAAATGCCATGTGATGTGGCAGTTTCTATAGTGACTGCTGTCTTTTATTTGAAAGCACAGTAAGCAGTTATACAAAACCAAAGCAACTGCCTTGCTGGCTAGCGTGTTCCCCCACCTTACCCCCCCAGCACATAACCCATTACGCATAAGGATTTTCTGCGCTTGCATTAAAAATGCCCTTCCCTGTGAAAGAGCTTTTGTTGTGTATCAGAATGGAAGGCTAATATTCAGTAGAAGGACAATGAAGAACACAAAATTAGAATATGAGAGTATGCCTGCACCAGGATTGGTGTTGTCCTCCCCCATCCCACCATTTCTCTCTTTTCTTTGCATATCTGCCTGCCTGTTTGTCTATTCATCTCTCTCTTTCTTAGAGTGTGCAGTAATGTAATCTGGAGTGCATCTCATCCTACACTCCATCCTTCATTAGGATACCACTGGCAGGGTACCTTGTGGTAGTGCTACTCAAAAAATATTCAAATAAAAATTAAAGAATAGAGAATTTCCAGGAAAGAACAGTTGCAGACAATGGGTACACATATGGTGCTGGCCCCTGGCACAATGGGGAAAAATCGCTGATGTTTATCTGTGTCAGAAAGCTGATGGAGCACTGCCTTGTGAGATGATTAGAAGAATGGGTGACAATTTCATTTCAGTTCATTTTTATGAGAATTTACCCAATATTTGGGGTGGGAAGGACTTAAGAATAAAAGAATCAAATGGAAGAGAATGAAAACTGTCAAATCCATCTGCCTAGACATAAACCCAATGTGTTTAAAGGTTTCACTTTGAATTCCTGACTAGTCATGCTAGTGATAAATGGGGTTGCCAGTTATAATAAGGAGAGGTTGTTGTTGTTTTCTCTAAGAAGCTCTGCACCCTTAACTCCAGCACCAGAGAGCCATCCTCTACAGCAGGCAAAGACAGCATTGGCCATTTCCGCATGGGCTAATAGAAATGGTGCAGAGTGTCCTCCAGGGAGGACGTCTGTACCTGGGAGTGGACTGGGTCAGACCTACTCAACATAGATCCGTGCCTCAGCCCTCTCCGGAATGACCCCAAGTGGTCGTCAAGCGTGCTTTTGAAAGACCGCTTAAAACAAGTCTTTCACAAGCATGGAGTGCGCCATTCCATGCCTGCTCTCCAGTGCAGATTTGCAGGCTCGCACCAGTGCGAGCCTGCGATCTGCTGGGGGCGGGCTTTAGGCTGCCAAGCTTCAGCGGTTGGTCGAGACCCTCGACCAACTGGAAGCCGCCATTTTCGTCCCCGGAGCAGTGCGGAGCGATGAGCACATGCTGCTCCAGAGCGGTGCAGACTGGACCGGGGAGCCAAGAAGTCTGGTAACTAGCGGCATGGGGCGATTCCCTCGCCCTGTGTGGAAATAGCCATTGTCTTCTGTGTTCTAGAAATAGCAGAACATATTAAATTTGCCCAATGAAGATAAAGGAGAATATTGTTTCAGGTTTTCTTAAAAATAATTTACTAAAATTCACCTATTTCTTTACATGCCAAATGTAAAGAACTTGAAGTGTTAAAAAAACTGAGAGAAAATTAAACTAACTGGTTAACCAATCTGTAGGTAATTAGCATCTCATTAAGGTGGTATTACTAGTTTCTTGGATTATCCTTTGCCAACCCCTGCTTTAATACAGGAATAGAAAACCTCAGGCCCTGTGTCTGAATCTAGCTCTACTGACATCTAAATCTTACTTTCTGGGCCATACTCTCCATCTGTCTTCTGATTTGTCAGGGACAGTCTTGATTTACCCTCTGCCATTCCACTTTTCCAACTGCTTTTAAAGTGTTCCTGTTTCTTTCTCCTGCTCCCACTTTCCCCCATTGTCCTCATCTTACTTCCATTGCTGCAAACTGTGTTCAGAGCGCAAAAATAGTTGTACAAGATTAACTCAGTAAAGAGGAGATGAGAGAAGGAGGTGGAATCCTGCCCTTCCCAGGTAAAAGCAAACTGTCGTAGTCTCTCCTAGCTTCTCTGTTCTTCCTCATTAATAACTTTTGCCATCTTGACCACATCCTGATATTACTTGGGCACATGTATCCTTGTTTTCTTCTGTGAAATGTTGGAGAGTTTGCTGAGTTTCCCAAGTGGCTACCGTCTTGCTCACAATGCCATGGTTTGATAGTTTTCCAGCTTTTGTCTGGTTTTCCCCCATTCTAAGTGCTTGAAATGCCAATTTTAAGGCAGTAATTGTTTTATGGTAAAATGTGCTATTTTGCCTTTGGCCTAACACACCACTGGAAAAGTGCCTTCCAGAGAATTTATCTGAAATTGAATTCAGCCCTCAGGCTGGAAGAAGGAAGAATATATTATATTCTCCACTCTTGCTTTAATGTGGATGAACTAGAGGTAAAGATATGCTATCAAACAAACACACAACCAGGTTTTTATGTTTTCATCTGTCCAGAACCAAGATGGCTGCAATTAATTACTAGTTCCAACTAGAGTTGAATTGGCACACTTTAAATTGATATGAGTGGCTACTTAGCAGTTAACTTACAGGATCCTTGCACACCACACATTTATAATACTATGATTCCACTTTAACCTCTATGGCAACAGTCTGTGGAATCCTGGGATTTGCAGTTAATGAAGGGGCATTTAGAAGTTTCAATCAGAGACCTCAAGTGTCCCAATTGTGGAGTATGAAAACAGGCCTGGATCTAGTTTGGATGAACAATTGGCCTTAGTTCTATATTTCCATTCTTTTTCTCTCTTCTGAAAGAGAAGGAGAGAGAGTATGGCACAAACAGGAAGCCATTAACTTAAGTTTGCTGCCTTCTCCTGCTTCCAGAACAGGCTCTGGGCCTTTTAGCAGTAGTTCACCTTTTGTCAGTAAAGAGAGACAGTGAAGGGAAAAGATGCAGCTTTGGTATCTCAGCCAGCCATACAGCTGTATTGAAAACAGCAGTTGTCTTAAAATAAGTGCCTGGAAAACTTATTTTTTTTCGATTACAGCCTCCAGAATTCCCTAGATAGCATGACCAGGTGGTAGCTGCTTCTGAGAGTGCTAGTCTTTTCCAAGCTGTGATTGAAGAAGAAAATCCTTGGAAATTAAGGGGTTAATTTAGGGATCAGCAGAAATCTGCTCCCTCTGGTCTTAAATTAATTGGTCTCTGGAACTCTTTTGGCTGCTAACAGACCCTCTAATCACTAGCTGTCCACAAAATAAAGTTAAAATTTAGGTTCATGTGCACACATGCTGAGGTACTATATATACTAACTCCAGTTTCCTTTCCCAATATACATGTCACATAACGTCATGGGAAGATTTTTTTTTTTAAACTTATTGCAGCTTGTTTGAAAGATGAATAATTACTCCTGGGGGCTTCTAGATGAAGCAATTCACCCTTTTTTAAAAACCAGAAAAATGGTGCTCTGGGGAATTGAGAGGGGTCAAATGCTACAAAAACAGCCTTGGCAGAATGCATGCAGCCTCAGGACTACAATTAATATTGCCCTTACTATATTTAAGCATGCACTTTGTGATTTTGGAGATTTTATCATTTTAGATACTTAATTTATGGTTTTAAGCAACCACCATTGTGTAAGCACTTTTTGAGGCTACAGGCCAGTTGGTACCTGTTTGCCATTGAAGAAAGTGAGATTTCCCTAATGTGTAAACATGACTATGGTTGTATTGTAAATCTGGTTTACCTGTAGGTGAAGCCAGCTATGGATTTCACCCAGTGGTTTCATGATGAAGAGAAGCAATTTTAAAGTGAAAATGTTTGGAAAGCTCTGAATTTCTTGTTTAGATGTAAAGTGTTGATATTCCTACCACCTCCATTACATTTTCATCTTTTTGCAGCACCCCCATTTGCTGTGACTTTCATAATAGTGTTACAAACTCACATTGAACTGAAAGATAGAATAAGAATCTACACACATTATGGGTAAGAGGAATGGCAATTGAGTGTGCCTTGTGTGTACAACATTTATCTCAAGAGCACATGATTTGTTGGACCATTCGGCACTCCTGATGAGTTTATATAAGTACCAATGCATTTGTGAAATTTACTTGGAGGCAGAAGTGGGGAAACCTTGAAAATAATTCAAATGAAATTGAAATTGCATGCCTACACAGTAACACATACACATAGAGGACAGAAAAAAAAAGTAGGGTGGAAACTGTGTGTTCTGTTTAGGGAAATAATTTGTTTTATAAATCTAGTGGGTATTACAGAAGACAAATAACTTGCTGTCCATGTGACCATTTTGTAATGTAATGTACTCACAGCGACTCAAGAGCAATGATGCTTCCTCAGCATTTTCCACAGCTGTAGTGAGTCAGATTTTCTGGCTGGTTCCCTGCATTAACTCAGCAAGTGGCTCAGCCTCTAATTGATAGCATCCTAGTTCAATTTTTGGAGAAACATTGCATCCTACCCATTGTATTTATCCTATGGCTCAGAAGTCTGTTCTTGCTTTGGTTTTACAGCAATTACCCCTAAAGAAACAGAACACTTAAATGTACCTCCTTCTGAAAAAGGGAACAAGCCAAGTTACAAATTCCATCCTAAGGTAATGCCCTTATTGGGACAACTCCAAGGTCACAGAAAGCAGGCAAATTACCAAATTATCTAGATTTCATCAGGCAAGGCTACAAAAAGCAGGTAATCATGGCATAATGTGACAAGGAAGGATGATTAATGATGAAATACTGAAGTTTGCATGGCAAGAGGCTTATGATGAACTGCTGGTGGAGGAGGAGGAGGAGAAATGGAAACATTCAAATGTGATGTTCAAAGATTGTACCTGTGACTGCCTCTAAAACTGCTGGGAACATAAAACAAGCTGTGGTTGATCCTTCATATCGAACATGATTATTGGAGATCTGTTTAGAAGTTGTCTTTAGACTAGAGTTTTGCAGAGGTGTAGCTATGGGGGGGGGGAATTAAAGGCATTGTCCCCTCCCCAAGAATTCTGCCATCCCAGTGAAATTTTCCTTCAGTCCCCAATTTTCTAGCATTGCAGAGAAGGAGATGCTGAAGATCATCCATATCTAGAACTCATATTTGTTGAGGTAACTTTCCTTCTGTAACATTGCCTGCCCTTTTTCTTTGGATGTCTAACTGTATTTCTAAACACTCAATTGCATTAGCAGTGCTAAAAATTTGGGGAATGGAGAGCAGAATTATTATTTGGGGCAGGTACTCGTCTTCATATATATACCCATGGAGCGTGGGAAAGAAGTTAGTATGATCCCCCAACAAACTTGGCTAGTGACTTTCCCAAACTCTGCTGAAGGAAATCGGAGCATTTGAAGCACTCACATGAACAAAAAAATGACCTTGAACAATAAGGCTTCTCTCTGTTTCTATGCATGATCAGACAGGAAGCTGAACATTCTTTTTGGATACTAAGCATCATATATGTGTCATTGTATGAAACAGCATGGCATAAATCAGCTTCTCTGATGAAAAGCTGCAGAGAGTGAAGTGATACAAAATATTGTCTTCTGTAATGAATGTTGCCTGTGATGAAAGGGGAGGGCAAATCTGAGGTTAGAAACAGTAAATCCATGCACTGTTATCTGCTGTGCTGCTTCTAGGGGAGGAAATGGCTGCAACCAGCTGCCATGGCCAGACATCCTGCAACAAGTTTAAAGCATCAAAATGAGATCTTGCCAAGGCCAGCTGTCCATGGGGCAACTCTGTCACAGGCGAGAGCACTCAGCTCGCTACGTGGACCCAAGTAGATGGTGGCTGTTCTTGATGAGCTGGAAAGAGAAATCCCTTTGTTTCCAAATTAGAAAACACTGAAATGCATCATTAAATTTTAACGCTATGTTCCAATAAAAAGCAGAGAGCTAAAGGAAATTGGACAAATGATTGATGTAGGCCTGGACCACTTTCAGTTCTATTAAACCAGCAATAAGGCTGGGAGTCTAATGCATTTTCTTGCCTTGTTCACCCACTCTATTTTGTCACTTGTTTGCAGCGCTAAAATGTAGCAGCATATTCTAGGTAACTGCAGGCTTAGCTGTGAGCATGGATTCAAGGTAATTTTGTCAAGATGCAAACAAAAGTCTAGCAGAAACCAGTTAGGGCTTAAACCTTAGCACAAGATCGAGACTAATTGAAACCAAGGTGGCCCTCCATCTAAATTGGAGAGATGCCTCCCCTTGAAGTGGCAGAATGCACCTCCCCACAGACATTTAGGCCACGAGCCCCTGGTATTTGAAACTACTTTGCATTTAATACAACAAAATCTAAAATCCACAAAAAAGCGATGCCATTATTAGCCAACCAAAATGCAGAGAATACATCATGCAAACTTTCGAACCTTCATTGCAACAAAACAGAACAAAATACAATATCTTTTGGCCAACATGGCTTTCATTTGGACTGCAGTTGGCAAATTTTACCTATACAGCACCTAATAGTTTTTCCAAATGTAACAGTACAGGGACTTCTTGAGAAATCCAGTGTCCTCTTCCCAAGAAAGGAACAGTTAGCTTCGCACAGGACAGGGACAACCTGGATCTCAAGGGAAGTTACTTTTCTGTTGCTGATGAAGTTGAAATTGTATTACCTGTCTTTTATTGCCCTTTGTCCCTGGTTCCTACATGGCCAAGAAGCAGATTGGCCTATGCCTGCACCGAAATCCTTCCTGAACAGTGTTTCCCAAACTTTGGTTTTCCAGATGTTTTAGACTTCAGTTCCCAGAATTCCTGACTGTTGGCCAAGCTGGTTGGGGCTTCTGGGACTTTAAATCCAAAACAGTTGTGAGACCAAAGTTTGGGAACCATTGCTCCATCTTAACTGACAACAGAAATAACATCTGAGACAAAATTTAGGCATGGGACTCTTATCATCATCACTTTTCTTCTGTATGACTTAACATATTTGCCTGTTAAAGAAGCTAGGGAAGCTTCAAACCTTGCATGATGTATTTTTTGCATTTTGGTTGGGCAAAGGTGTTATTCTTTTGTGGATTTTTTATTTTGGTATATTATGCTACACTGCCAGCACAGGTATCCCCGAATATATACTCTGAATTAAACACGCATTTATTCCTTTCGGGTAAATACTGCAAAAATGTGGTGAGAAACAGCTGTATTGCTTGGTAATTCAATCTGCCAGTTCCGTCCCTGACCTTACAAGAAGGCTGATTCTACTCGTCGAACAGCCTGGAGTTGTTGTCAAGGCCAGAAGCAATACTGATGGATGCTTGGAACATGTGGGCAGTGATCTTAATTTTATGCTGTAAGAACTCTTGCCCGTTCTCTCTTTTTTTTCTGCCCTCTACATTCTCCCTTATATTCTATATGGCTTTGAAGGGAAAGAAATATTGATCCCCCTCCCCCACAAGATTCACATCCTGCAGACATTTGCCTTTTACAGTTAATGCAATTCTAATATGAACCTGGAAAATTTATGGTGCCTCTTTTGGATCAATACAATCTTACTCAAGAGTTCATGGGCAAGGCAGTATCCAAAATGAGGAGACAGAACAAGGTTTTTCATTAGTGACAAGTCACAGTCTGTCTGAGGGAATCTTCATCCCAGAAGCAGCCTCTGATTATGATGCACTCAGTTATAGGTTTCTTTTTATCTACAAGGATTTCTCTCTTTCTGCTCACTTAGTAGTTTTAAAAGGAGTTAGAGCCCATTCACACTAAAGAATCCTGGGGTTTGCAGTTTAAGGAGGGGCATTGCGAATTTCCAGCCAAAGTGCTCTAGTGCTTTAATAAACTCAAGAACCCAGGATTCTAGAAGATGGAACCATGCAATGAAAGTGGAATAATAATGCTATAATTGTGTAGTTTAAAGGGACTCTTAATTTGGGAAAAAAAATTTTTTAATTTATAAAGAACATTTGCAGAAGAAGTAGATGTTTTGGATGTTTTGCACTTCAACTCATCAGTGGTAAGGGATAATGGGAACTGTTGTCCAGAAATATCTGGAGGGTCAAAGGAGGTCCACCAATGTATTAGTATGGACTGTATGGATTGCATGGAAAGAATGAAAGTGGGATTCAGGGCAATAGTTGCTAAGTAATGACTTCTGATGAGAAAAAGAAAGAAGAATGAAACAAGATGTTGTTTTTTCAAAAAAAAAAATTATATTCTTCTTGTGGGCTTTGGGGCACTGTAGGATACGTGGTGCCGGACTAGATAGACCATTGGTCTGATCCAGCAATATTCTTTCACATTCATTTCATGCACTTCAGTGCTTTGCAGATGAAAACTGTGACCAAGCAATATCAGAGTTGGTCAAGATGGCAAAAGTTGTAAATGAGAAAGAACGCAAAAGCTAAGGGAGGCTGCAGCAGTTTGCTTTTGCCTAACTCTACGGGGAAGAACATCCCCTCTTCGCCTCTTCCCCCTCTGAGTTAAACACATTGAAATCAGTTTGCATCAATGAAAGAAAGCTGAGGACAAAAGAGAACATTGGGAAGAGGCGAGAGACATGGGGACACTTTAAAAGCAGCTGAGAAAGTAAGATGGCAGAGGATTAAACAGGAACTGTCCCTGCTAACGTGGGACAGTTGGAGATACGTCATTTCGAAAAACTTATATTGGAATGCTTTTGCGTCTGTTTATTGGTTTGTTTTCCTTTGGGGTTTTAGAACTTTATCCTATACACTGTCTGTTTTCCTAATTAGCTTTGAAAACTGAGGCTGAATCAAGTTCACCTCCATGCATTCTTCATCCTGTCCTGCAAACATGGTTTCTTACTATAGACAGTGCTTTTCTTCCATAATCTATTAGCCGGTGCCTCCTTTTACCTACTGCAGGTCTTATATCCATTTCACAACACTATATACCACTTAACATTATCTTGCTTTTCCCATTATGTTATTAGCCAGTAGACATTTGTCCCTTTTGTAGCTTGAGATATTTTATACTTTATATGAATGACAATATATTCTGGAATAACAATTACAGACATTAAAACAACTGTTTCTTTGCCATGTACAAGACAAACACAGCCATAACATTTTCTTTACATAGCTAGCTTCTTGCTTCTTGTCTGCAGAGAGCATTTTATCAGTATGCCCAATGTTCTGCAACTTTGAATTTAATTGTAAAAAGGTTGGTTTGCAATCAGAAGGAGATTTGGGCATATTCAAACATGTATTTGATTCATGATTGCATAAGTGGAGTTCTACAAGTGTAACATCTGACATGGGCCTAAAACATATTGTCTGTCCCAATATAGAGTAGAGTAGAGCCATTTAATCAATTGGATTTAACTAAGTGTTGACTCACCCTCAAATAATTGATTCAATGACTCTACTTTAGATAGGAATAACCAACAGAATTCCAGCCATGCACTTCCGCATTCTTCAATGGTGCATAATTATTTCTCTGTGCTTTCAGTGTATCATTTTATTCTCTGGGATTGTACAATAGGATAATAATCCAGCACACCGGGAGATACACAATTGCTCGCACAATGTCGTTGTTCATCAGAAGGTGGTGGAGTGCAGCATTGTGTAGCTATCTGAGTGTAGATTTACAATGCACAAGTATGATGTAGGATCTTGGCCTAATTTAGGCCATTTCCGCACTAGACCATTATAGTGCTATTATTCCACTTTCAACATCCTATGGAATCTTGGGGTTTGCAGTTTAGTGAGCAGCGTTTGAGCCCCCCTCAAAACTGCAAACCGCAGGATTCCATAGGATGTTGAATGTAGAATAATAGCACTATAACGGTATAGTGCAGAAATGGCCTTAGACCATTTTATATCTACACTAGCTTGATCTAATTTCATAGCTGGTGGTGGGATAGCATTTCCCACCACGTCTGATGGCAGCAAGGTGTCCTAAGAGGTGCATGGCTGACCATGTGGCACACCTTGCTTCACCCTCAGTGGGAAAGGTATTTTGATCCATTCAGATTACCCTTCAATCACATCATCAACTGGCACAAGACTTTTTTTGCACCTTTCTGTACTCCTTGTGAAAAAACAAATCTGAGCAAATTTGTTTATGCACAGAAAACAGTTTATTTTGTGCAAAATACATTGTTTTCTGCAGAACATTTTTTTTGTGTGTGCAAATTTATTTAACAGAAAACCAAGTTATTTTGCATGAAAAGTACTGAAAAAATATACAAAACCTCTCATAATATTGCCTATCAGGGAGAAGAACTTTGAAATTATTCATTCTTCAGTATTATAGTGAAATAAGTGATGGTTTACAGTGGCCTCTCGACTTTCACAAGGATTCTGTGTGCAAAACCCTCATGAAAGTTTTTTTAAAAAAACACGAACATGTCCCCCCCACCCAAGCCGGTGCTCTCCCTCTCATTTACTTCTAGGGCTTCCCCTCAACATTTGCTTGTGTCTTGCCCAGGTGTGCTGCTTCTAGGTACCCAGTGATAGGCAAGTGAATGGGAGGGCCAGCCACACACCTGGAGAAAGGTGTACACATGCGCCTCCTGCCCATTCACTTGTATTTTACCAAGGTGTGCTGCCTTCCAAGCATACAGGCAATAGGCAAATGAACGGGACAGCCACACCTCCGGATAAAGCATGTGTGTGCATGCCTTACTACCTATTCACTTCCATTTCACCTGGGCTCACTGCCGGGCAATAGGTAAGCAAATGGGAGGGGGCAGCAACACAACCAGAGAAGGCACAGATGTAAGGGCTGCCCCCTCCTATTCACTTGCCTTTTGCCCAGATCCACAGAAGGAAAACATATATACATGGATAAAAGGCAGGGGAAGGGGAGGGGAGAATGGAGGGAGGCAAGAGATTGCCATGTGAATAATCAAGTTCAGTTACTGGTCAAACCTGTAAATGTGGAGGGAGGACTGTACATTACTAAAAGGGAAACACAGCGCCCATTAGAGAGCATGGCCTAAACTCACTGTCTGCCTTTTTATTTACTTCTTCACTCAGGGACTTTTTAGTGCTGCTGTGATAGTGAAAGCAAAGGAGACCAGCAATAAGTGAGCATTGCCACAGTAAACAGCTAATGGAAGCAGCTGGTGAAGATGGCACAATAGCCTCCTGGGGTGGCTACCAGATCTGCTTCAGACACCATCTTCTTCTAAAGCACCATACAAGCTACAGGTACAGGAGAAAGAATGTAGTATCCTACTTCTAAAACAACGCAAGTACAGAGGCAATTTCTACTTGCATTAAATGACAGACCAACACAAATCATCTCTTTCAGCTGAGAATGCATACTCACTCTGCATCCACTGTCTGCAAATATCATAAGTTAAAGAGAAGGAGGGAATGCATGTGCACTGTCTACCAATGTGACAATCAGAGACCATAAAGAGCAGAAACTGCTTGTGCAGTGCAAAGGCTGACCTGGAACAAGGTCAATGAAAAAAGCCCAAACAATCTCTTTTCAACTAGCACATCTGAACAGTCACGGAAGAAAGAGGACTCCAGCAGTCACCCCCCTGTTGTGTCACAGTTCTTTGTGACTATAATAGAATAGATTCATAGATGCAAAGAAATCTTTCATCTCCACACCTACCTGCCAGGGATAGTATTGAGGGTCTCCCCCTGTCTCTGTGCTCACCTTCCCTGCTGTGGCTATCAGGACCAAGAAATATCAAAAGGGGGAAACTGAGCTGTATGGGGTGGTGGGAAGAGGAAGGGCAAGGTGAGCCAAGTGATTAACAGCATGGAGGGCCTGAAAGCTGGATGTCTAGTATTTATCGCAAAATTGTTCACCTTTTCTTTTTATGCGTTAAAATGAAGATAAGTTTGATGAATGGATTATATGCATAGGGAGTATTCTGTATACAAATAGTGGAGATTTTTGATTTTTAATTTTTTGAACAGTACCCTACTTGTCATTGGTGGCTGCCAGTACAGGTGATGAATCAGGTCCAGGTTTCACCCTGAATTTTAAAATATCTGTCCCAGTTGCTGAACCTGTTTTGGGGACAGGATTTATAGCAATAGCAGTTACATTTATCAGTGCTAAGCACTCCTTAAGCCGTTTACAATGTGTTTTAGCTAATTGCCCCCAACAAGCTTCATACTCATTTTACTGAAGGATGGAAGGCTGAGTCAACCTGAAGTCCTGCAGGATTGAACTCACAACACTGTGGCTGCAGTACCAGCATTTAACCACTGTGCCACCAGGGCTTGGTGCCTTTGATAGTTCCTTTAAAGTTCGAGCTAAAAGCTATATTGTACTGTATCTTATTATAATGACCTTGCGTTGCGAGATGTAAAAAGGAGAAAGGAATGGAGAGTGGGGAAAAAAAGAATGTAGCAGTGTCTGTAAGGCAATCTCATTTTTATTTTAGCATGATCTTTCATGGATCTAAATCCACTTATTCAGATGCATTGCAGAGTGATATTGAGACCTCAAGATATAAAGCATATTTACACCACTGTGGAAGTGGGATGAAATGTAATAGGATCCAGAAAGATACCAATTATGTCCTTTGCCCTAAATTTTCAAATGGCGGCATAAGGTGATACAGGTCTTTTAGATCTTTACAATGGTCAGTTAGTGTAGATGTGTGAAAGCAATAAATCTGCTCACCAAAAGTCAGTTTCCTTGGGTTCAAAACTCTGAGAAGGTTTCTTTTGTTACATGTGGAGTAGCACGGACTCTTGTATTAATATATGCAGTGTGCAGTGTTCATAACTCTCCTAATGGAATGTAATTTGTAAATATAATTCAGTTCAGCAGTTTCTCTTTCTAGTTGTCCTTTATAATTTCCTTGTTCAAGAACTTCAACCTTTAAATCCTGTATTGTATGTCCGCAGAGGCTGAAATGTTCTGCAACTCATTTTTTGATATTGCCATTTCTAATGTCTGATTTGTGTCTATTCATCCTCTTGTGTAGAGACTATCCTGTCTGTCCAGTGTAGAGTATAGAAAGGCATTGCTGGCATAGGATGGCATATATTACATTGAAGGAAAAACAAGTGAAGGTACCTCTTACGTAACTAGCTGTCTAGAGAATCAAAAGCCATTTAAAACATATACAATACATTTTGAAAAGATAAAAATAGTGCAGCACACTAAGAAATGTTACTTTCTTGTACAACAGTTCCCAAAAACTTGTTGGAAGAAAAAGGTCATACTTGTCAATGGAAGGACAAGAAGAAGGAATCAGTCTAGCTTCCAGAGCATGGAAAGAGTCACCAAGGAGACCCTTTCTTGCTTCCCACCAAATGTGCATGTGATGGTGAAAGGACCGAGAAAAATGTTTTCCTTGAAGATTTCAAAGCCCTTACAGATTGATATGGAAGGATATAGTCCTTCAGACAACCTGTACCTGGGCTGCGTAGGGGTTTTAAGGTTATAACTAGCCTCTGAATTGAGCCCATCCCACTGACATTAAAGTGAACAGTTGCCACTCCTATAATCACCCCTTATGCCATAGCAAGTTCTGTTGACATTCACCCAGGTTTCAAAACTAATGATGGGTGAGAATTTCATTTTTTTAAAAAAACTTACTAAGATCTGTAAATTTCTTCATAAATGTATGTTGTTCTTCACATAATTTCTTCACAAAAATCTGTTTTAAACCTGAGATTTTAATAAAAGATTAGAAACAAAACAGATTTGGCCTGACTGATTCAACATGAATGTTTGATAGAGCATGCGAGAGATAAGCCAAGTGAGAAAGGTGATCTCATTGAATGCAATTTTGCTCACAGTTTCTCAACTAAAAATTGTTACTGGAACAGTTGAGAATACATGGAGCACTTAATGTCTTGACTTTTTATTCTATCTGTGAGGGGAAAAGTCAAGAACACATCTGGATATGTTGAAATCTAGAACATGTTCAGGTTGGTGTGTCAAGGGGATAAAGCACTTTGCACATGTTTAGAAGCACTTGCTTTTTAAATGTTAGAAAGATGAACACTGCTGTTCATATCACTGATCCCTGAATTGAATTAAACCCCAGTATGTGTGTGCCTTGGGAATTAAAATGGCCAAGAGTGTGTGTGGTATTTACTTAAAACAAGGCACATTTTCTCTGTTTAGATTTTACTTTAAAGGCTATATAAATTGATACTCAACCATAGAAAAAAGAGACCAGACACAAAATTGGGTTAACTAATGGCCACTTTATTTTGACCTGTTTTATTTAAATTGTGTTAATCTGAAAGATATAAGGGCGGAGGAACAACATGATAGGGGGCCAGCTGATGCCAGGGTCACAACGTGATAACCTATTCGGCCTACCCAGGGTGAGAACACCTCAGACCCAGGGGCAATCCAAATTGCTTTGGTTGTTCCCCAGTCCAGCATCTTGGAAGGTAACTCAGGGACTCCTGCCAAGCTTCAGGGCTCTAAAAGTGAGAGTCTTATTCCCAGGTTAACCTCAAGGGTAGTCTCCTTCATTGACCCCCTGGGGCGCAGGGCCAACAGGTGATCAATAAGTTTTATTATCCCCTATTATCTGCCAAAGGACAACCTACTTAACAACACTGCCCAGAACCAATTTTCCCAATTCCACCAAATGCAGTAAGGGATAGGAAAAAAAACAACAACAACAAAAGGGGGGAAATTTCCTATCCAGCCCCAAAATAACCAGATTAATTCACACTGCATTGAGGGCGGGAGGGTCGGTCAATGTTAAGCCCCAAATGACATGTATAGGGGTGAACTGCTTCACTGTCTCCTTTGCCACAACCACATGTCTTGATTTGGTACCTAGCACCAATCACACTTAACACTCTGGTCTCACTCCATGGAGACCATCAAAAGCCTACCTTCCTCGGCACCAATGTTTGCCATGTGAGTCCAACAAGTAAGTATAAGCAATGCAATGGTGAATGCTACAGTGAGACCCTCTCTTGCTTCCCAACAAAATATGCCTGTGATGGTGGTAGCACTGAGGAAAAATAAAGTGACACCAACTTCCAACAGACTTTACTCTTTCTGTAGTAATTTTGCCTAATAGCTTAACTGCCTCTAAATTAATTTCAGTTTATCAGAATCCCAAGCCCAGTTCTAAAAGCCTAACCTTACAGCAGTAACATAACAAACACACACGGTCATATAAAGTGCAGTTCTAGAGATCATATTGTTTGACTCCTCTTGTTTTCCTTGGCACATTGTTTTCTGGATATTTATGTCTACTTTCTCTCGCTGCAGGCTGTCAGGCAGTGTCCTACTGGCCTATGAATCCTATATAAAAATTAATGGGTGCATCTGTTTATACAGATGCAAAATTTACATAGCTGTGCATGAGAGCAGAACGTGCATAAGGACTTAACAAACATACCTTCAGAACAGATTTTCAGATTTATTTTCTTTTATGTCAGAAAGGTATTTATTAATAGCTTTTCCATCCATCAAGTTCTCAACATACTGTACAGTAAAATGTATTTAAAATTATTTAAAACAGATTTTTAAAAATAATTTTAAAGTTACCTTTAAAGGTAGTTTTGCAGGTAGCTGTCAAATATCTGTAATCTTTCTTTGTTGTTTTATTTCATTAAAAGATACTGAAATAATTTCACGTATCATAAAGCAAGCCATGTGAAAGTCAACATTTGCCACACTTCAGTGGCCCCAGCACCTGAACTAACATATGGGATGTGACATTTCATCTATTCTAGACCATTCATTTTTAATTATACCCAATGGAGTTAACTCTACAATAGATTTTAAAAAGGACTTTCCTACATATTGCACAGTGGAAGTCTGGGTTACTACATATAGCGGTACTGATGACAAAAATGTAGTTCACTGTTAGGGTGATATTGGTATCTGAAATGAATTTACCTTAATCCAGTTCTTACTGTGGTTGAGTTGGAACATTCTGTGGTTCTTAGGATTTTAATCTGAGAATGGTGTTTTCTGTTTTTACCATGCCGTGAAGATCTACTAAAGATCTTTTATTTCACTTGTAGGTAGCTGTCCCACTAGTGTATTTATTTAATTTTATTTCAAGTATTGCTGTAACACCTCCCAGCCCACAGGGGCTCCTGAGGCTGAGAACAAATTGAAAACCAATTAAAGCAATACAGAGATAAAAATATTTTTTTAAAAATAAAAACATTAAAATACTTTTTTAAAAACTCCTGAAAGCAGCCCTAGAATTCAGTTTTAAAACAGTTAAAGCGGCAATTCCAAATACTGAATGCCACAGTAATTCAATCAAGTCAAAGCACTGCTAAAGAGAAGGCTCTGTTACATGTACCTACCAACCTAACTTCATGAGGTGTTTAACTGGTGTGGTGGATTCATTACCTGGTGCTCAGCCTGCTAGTATTCTGTCTGTCTAGGGTAACCCTTGAATGGCTGACATTCAGCCCACCCTCACTAGGACCATATTCAAGGATCTATTAGTTTGGTAGAACATGAACAGCTAGCAGGCCAGGCCTTTGTGGAAATTTATTAAATTTAATTTTTTGGAATGATATACTGTATTCCATTTAATGAAAACCATCCTGATGGCTATTCAAACGCCTCATGGTGGAATTTCCCTCTGATGACTCCTAAATCATATTCACCTCAGCTAAGGTTTCTGGATGAAATATAGAACAGGGATCCTATCTTTTACTGTTGTGTAGAAGAGGGAATTTCAGCAAGTGTTACTTGTATAACAAATGACACCTACTGAAATTCCCCTTTATACACAATTATTAAAGGTACAAGAGCTTTGTCCTTTATTTCACCTGGCAAACCTTACCTCACCTGCAGTGCAAATCGTGAACATATTTGCACAGAAATAAGTCCACTGAGCTGTGAGGGGTTAAGACTGCAATGAAATATATGTTCAGCTTGAATTAAGTTCCTCTGAAGAGGGGGGAATGTCTTAGCAAAGAGGAACAGGATTCAGAGGTAAACTTGTCTATGTGTAAATGGCTGTTGTGTTCACCTACAGTTATTTCCAATTGTACCTTTTTTATTTTTTTTTAAATCAGATTTTTTACAGGAATGCAATGACATTTTTCGTCCCATCTGGCAACATGCGATGGCCACTTCATCTGTTTAGCTGCATGCTATGGAAAGATCTTGTTGGGTAAATCGATACGTAAATATAGGGTTGCCAGCCTGAAAACTGAGGGTGACTCCTTTACCTTGAATGGCTATGTAGAAGAGAATTTCAGCAGCTGTTGCTTGTCATGCAACCAGATAGCAAGCAACCCCAGCTTAAATTCCCTCTTTCACATACCCTTTAGATACAGAAATTGTCTCCAGTCTTCACTCTGGCAACCCCTTTGCAAAAAATGTCATTTTTGTTCTGTGGTCACATTTAATCCATTCTAATAAGCAGGGCCAGCCCTACCATTAAGCAGAAAGAGCTGGCTGAATTTCAGGGCCTTTCTGCACTACACTGTTATGGTGCTATTATTCCACTTTCAACATCCTGTGGAATCCTGGGGTTTGCAGTTTAGGGAGGGGCCCTTAGAATTCTCAGCCAGAGAGCTCTTTGGCCTCAGTAAACTACAAACTCCAGAATTCCACAGGATGTTGAAGTTGAATAATAGTACTATAATGGTGTAGTGTGGAAAGGCCCTCAGTTTCAAGAAAGGGGGCAAAATTATTTCATTTGTTGTTTTATTTTTATTACCAGAGTGGGATTCTCTGTCTCACAGTTCAGCCCTATTGACTGGCCTTGAGTTCTGCAAACCTTGAACTGGGTGTATATGTGCATAGGACCATCTGTTGCTTTCCCTCAGACAACAAAATGTCTTGTTGCCCAAGAACAAGGCACATTTAAATCCTAGATGTGGTCATAAGTAGAACAGGAAAACCTGGTCTGGATAAACAGCTGTGTTTCCACCTTTATACATATTTTAACAGAGAACTTAATTAGCCACATATACTGCTGTGCTGCATAGGCTTTGGTATTGTGAGCTTGAAAAATAGAAGCTCTTGCAATGTAATTTGCAAGGTAAGAGAGATAATATCATCTGTGCTGTACATTTACTTTGTAAAAGATCAGTTTTCCAATATGTATTTCATAGTGTTTAGGAGTTAGAAACAATGTCATTAGAAATAAATCCAAAGCCACAACCCTGAAAATCACCCCATCCATAATGCTTTTAGCCAAAACATTATGCTGAGCAATATACACTTGCAAAATGCTGCCTGATGAGCTACTTCCAGTTCTTCTTTGTCTACTGTTGTACAATGAACTCATGCATAGCAAGCATTATAGCTTGTCAGTGTTCTGTTTGTTGGGGGGGGGGATCATGCTGGTAATGATGGCAATTAATTAACATGCAATTAGTTAATAAAACCCAGACATGAGTGCTGACCTTTTTTCTTACTTATATTTTAAGCCTCTTTAAAGACAAGTACACTAAGGACAAATATAGTACAGTACTTACCATTTCCTGCACAGTCATGTTTATTTATAACCACCTCTAAAAACAAAGCAGCGTTAGAACCTACACTGCAAATTTCTCTATCCCACGTAGTTCTGGTGACACGGAAAACAACAGGATTATATTGATTCATGTGCATATCTGAAAGAAGTGTAGTGAATTTGATAGCTATGCTTTTCAGATAACAAAAACTAAATAACAATAATCTCTGAAAGACTAAGCCTGCAATCCTCTGCATAATTTATAAGAGTAGACCCCATTGAATTCAGTGGAACCTACTTCTGAATAAACATTTCTAAGATCAGCGTGGAAAACAGGTGGCTCCCCTGATATTGTTGGACTACTACTCTCCTCCTTCTTTTCTTTCCCTGTTTTTCTTATCATTATGATCATCACCTTTTCAACAGCCCCCCTTTGACTATGCTGCATGGGACTGATGGGAGCTGCAGTCCAATAACAACACAGCTTTCCCACCACTGCTTTAAAGAAATAGTCAAGCACTCTAGCAAAGACAAAGGAACAAGTATTTTCATCTGCATTGAGCAAATATGTTCATGTTTGCAAACCACTATGCTCCTTACATTTAACATTCCATCCAGATAATGTACACATATATCAAATGATTAGGTATTAAAAACCTGTAGTCATGTTCAACTACTTATCTCAGAATTATATGTAAAAATTCACCCACTCTGCCCCATTTACACTAACAATATATCTCTTTTCCTCCCTAGGACCTGTGTGGGATGTAACTCTTTTGTAGTTCTGATAACCAGCTTTTTTCCTCAAGTGATATTTCCCTTCCGGCTCCAGCACTTAAGGGTGCTATGAATTCTGTGACATCTCAGCAGTTAAGTCAATGGTTAGAGTGAGGAAGCTTGCAGAAAACAACCATTTTTGAAAATCTCATTAGCAGCCTAAATCCAGCTGCTAGTCTCAAATAGAGTAGACCCATTCAATGAACTGTTGATGTTAAGATTTATATTGATCTCATTTGTTCAATGAGTCCAGTGTAGTTGGGACTAGAAGTTGGATTTAGGCCGATCTCTACATATACAAACACTTTATATGTGTATGTATATCTACTATTACTAATAGTCCTGACCTATCCCATCCCCCAAGATTCCAGCACCAAACCTGAAATCTAGGGAGGACAAGGGTATGACTATGGGGGGGAGGGTAAGGATATTGTTCTCTTCAAATAAGAATTTTGTCCCTGTTAAATTTTCCAGCAGTTCTCAGATTTCTAGCATTGCATAGAGCGAGGGGCTTTGAGAATTCTTCACCACCCAGAACTTCTACATTTGCTATGTTCACTTTCCCTGGGTTCCCTCAGGCACTTTGCTTGCTTCTTTCCTTTGGAGACCTACATTATGGTTGAAATTCTCAAGCTGCTGCAATGCTGGGTTTTGGAGTAGGGGGAGATTCTTATTTGTAGGGCAAAGCCATCATTTTGCTACCTCTTGCGATGTTACAGGAAATAGTCCCTGCTGATTTTGTTAAGCATGGCACATTAAGCATCAACCACAATTGTACACAGTATGTCATTAAAATAAAACTACCAAGTCTAATAAATGAGGAAAATACATATGCACACACTTTTCAAAATAGTATTCTCACTCTGAGACTTGTTTCTCTTCACCCTGGGGATTGGAGAAGGTGGGGGGCAATGAAACAACAAAAATACCTAAACTTGTCTATACAAGAACCCTTAATTTTGTTGCTGTGTGCCTTCAAGTCATTTCTGACTTATGACAACACTAAGGTGAATCTATCACAGGGCTTTCTGGGGCTGAGAGCATGTGATGTGCTCAAGGTCACCCAGCTGCGCAGAGAATTGCACCCTTGTCTCCAGCGTTATAGTCCAAGGCTCAAACCACTATACCACCCTGGCTAATTGCCAATAAGTATTATTTGAAGTACCCTGATTGCCTTTGAAAGTATAGTAATTGCCTTTGTACCAAAGGAAATGCATAGCTTTTTAGAAGGCAACAAAATGATGAAAATGCCTAAATATTCTGGTACAACAACCCAGCATCAGCGCTAGGTTTAAAAGTATATCTGTAGGCTTGATTAAATAGTAAAGTCTTGACATGCTGTGTGGATCTAACTAGTGAAGCTGCTTGTCCAACATGCCCTTGAGTTCTTGTTACTGATCCTTTCATGATGTAGTGGTTTGCTGATAGATTATTCTACAGTAAACAAGACATGAATTTCTAATGTAAGGAAAATCAATCTGTGGTGCAAAACTATCAGGATCTGAAGATACCTGAGACAAGCCTATGACAAACTGCTCACTCTGAAGCAAAGTCTTTTTCTTCAGATTATAAAGACTGGTTTTTATCTTTATTTTTCAGTGTGATATTATTATACTGTATTCTGTAGCCAGTACCTTGTTAGCCACATATTTTGGCATAACCTCCTGTTGTGCCAATATTATAGAAGCACTATGATTCCACTAACTGACATTGTTTCATCCTCTGGAATCCAGGGATTTGCAGTCTAGGGAGTATTTAAAATTCTCAGCGAGATTGCTCTAGTAGTGCTTTGTCAAACCACAAAGTCCAGCATTTCATAGGATGTAGCCATGGCATCAAGACTAGCATCAAGATTGTGCCCCAGTACCATCAGCTGAGATTGTGTATAGGGGCAGACAAATGTGTGCTCTGTCAATAACAATCTGAGATCTTGGCCTGTATTGCTTGAGCTATTTGCACTGTATAAGAGACTAAATATGCTCTAGAAAAGAGAAAATGCTGGTAGATACTAGTCTGTCTATGTGATAGAGGGAGAGGAGAAACACTGCTGTGATCAGTCGTAGGCAGTTGGGTCTGAGTCACATTTTAATTTTCCACAGTGCCACAATATTGTATTGCTCTGGGAACTGTAGGAAATGTATAGGGCTGTTCCTAGCACCTTAGGACCCCAAGGCAGACATCAACATATTGGACTATGGCTCGAGTGCCATAATCCTGGAAGCTGCCTGGGGATGCTGTGCATTGACATCATGGCTGCAGGTCTTTCTTGCTTTCTTCCACATCCCTCAGTTAGGAATCACCAGACCTAGGGAAAGTTAGTTTTTTGGACTCCAGTTCCCAGAACTCTCTGAGCAGTATGGCCACATCACAGAAGTGGAATGGAAGCCCAGCAGCATGATGTGAAATGACACCCTTCCAACTTTTCTTCTGAGGGCAATTTCTTAAGAAAAACAAATGCAGGTGATATGTTGTCTAATATCCCAGAGGATGGGAAAGACTGAGATCAAGAATCTTGCCTGGAGAAATCTCTAAAAATATTTGCTTTGCCAGAGTATCCCAAAGGAGAAAAGTCCCCTGGGATTTAGTGGAAAGAAGTAGCCTTGCTGTTCAGTCTCTGAGTTCTCAGAAACTCCTTGAAGTCTGCATGCTGCAGGATGTCACCCTTCCAATGTCCACATAGCCAGAGGGAGTAAGGGGCTTGCTATTCTTTTTAGCCTTGGATCCAATGCTTGCTCCACAGAGATGCTTGTCCTGCAGAGAACTGACCAAGGTCCTGATCTGTAACTGCCTTACCCTGGTCTCTTGCCAGTTATATCCACGTCACTATGGTGTTTTAGGCTCTTCCCCAGTTAGATACCTTCCTCAAAGTGACTGGTATGTTTGTCCTAAAATCTGATGTTTCTACAAATCCCATTCAGTGTCCTCCCACATCACAGGTACCTACCAATTGCATCCTAAATGAAGCTCAAGAAAATTAGTTTTTAAATACATCTCCCAAATCCCTGCTGCTGGCTGAGGGATTCTTGGAATTACATTCCAAAAAGTAATTTTTCCAAGCTCTGAGATGAAGTACATTAATATATTAATATCAATAAAAATCAATAAAAAATCAATATAAAATACATTGATAAAAGCTGTTCACTCAGTAATTAATACTTTGTTATAAAACATTTCCATTTGCAAATATGTCTGAAACCCCTGTGGATTCACATAGACCCACATCACATATTTGTAATACCTGCCCTCATCATTGTAATCCTTCTGTGAAGTAGGATTACATGTCCTGAACTGTTGGCTTTAGAAGGGTATAAAATACCATGAAACTGGTTCTGTGAGCCTAAGGGACAGTTTTTCTTTAACAAAAGCCTCTACGTCAGCTGTACATTCTGAGTTACTCTTGAAATTAAGAGGAGAGTCAAAATTAGCATGCAATATATCATGGGATGGGTGAGCGCTAATATTACCTGTTGCTGCTCTTTCAAAATTGAAGGTTAAAAATAATATATGACAGACAAACTTTGGCTAATGTTGACACTTAAACCTGAAGAGTTTTGTATTAGATATACAGTACCTACTATACTGGTTTAGGTACTGTTTTGAGACCAGAACACAGACAGTCTAAAATTTAGATTCTAAATGCTAGTAACCATGTCGCATCAACACTAAAGAATTAGATTTCACTTTTTCTTTTACTTTGTGCAATGCAGCTTGATTATTAAATTCACCTCTAGAGAGAGAGAGGGGAGGGAGAGTAAATTGACATTCATTATCAGGCATTGTTCACCTTCTGGGCATGGCTAATGGCGCACAGGCATTCTTGCAAAGCAATGTAACCTTTGGAGAGATGGAGGAAACCAAATTGCCCAGTTTTTTTGTGCTTCTTCTGTCCACCAACACAAATGTTTGTTGTAATGGATTTAGCAACAGCAGCCCACCACTGCTTTGGTTTATGACAGGAGGTAAATTCAGCAAACTTGGAAATGGGAATATACAGACCTTGAGTGCTTACTTTCTCTTGCTTTGCAGTAAGCCAATCATGATGTGGTTCTGTTAAGCTGTAATAATCATAACTTTATCATAATAGTTAACAACAAGTGCAATTCACTAGAAAGCATGTTAGACCTGGATCTTGAAGGATCTACACATACCCAGTGAATCATAATCCTTTAGTCTACATACCCCATTTTTGTAAAACAGAAATAAGCAAAAATATCAAGACAAATAATTTTGAATCTTAAAAGTATTGTAGAAAATGGTAATAATTGGTTATGTGTATTAGAAATATAGGAAGCTGGTTTATATTAAATCAGCTATTTGTCTCTCTGATCTAATATTTTTTAATCTTACTGAAAGCTGCTCTTCTGGGTGTCAGGCAGAGATCTTTGCCATCACCTGCACCAGATTATTTTAACTGGAGATGTCAGAGACTGAACTTGAGGCCTTGTACATGCCCTGGCCTCTTCCAAAGAAAAGAATAAATATATTTTTTACCACAGAATAATTTCTATGCCATCCTTGGACAGCATAATAAGAGCAAAATCTCTGGCCTGCTGAGTTGTCTAGAAGCCCATCCATTTAGTTTTCTGTCTGAACCAATTCTGAGTCAGAAACAATGGGAACTTTTTAAATAAGACATGATGGAAATAGCCCTTCCCTATTGTTTGCCCACCTGGGACTGGCTATCGAAGGTATATTGGCTACAAATATGGGGGCTTCATTGATTATGCAAGTCACAGTCAACAAGCCTATTCTTCATGTATTTGTTTACTCTTTTAATAAATAAGAACACCACATCTAAACTGTTGGTCATCATTTATGGTACTTATTCATAAAAACCAATAGCTTTGTATTATTTTCAAAAGTTTCCCAAAACAATTCTGTCCAGATATTTTGGACTCCAAATCTCATCAGCAGCTCCTACAATTGGACATACTGGGTAGAATGATGAGAGTTGTATTTCACCATATTGGGGAGACATGAGGTTGGACAGTCTTTCCTGAACTTGATTGGATAGCTCTGAATGATAATATACTGGGGAGAGGGGATAGCTTCTATCTCTTCACTTTCTCCATACTGTTAGAGTTACTTCATGAACCCCTGTCTTCCTTTTCTTGCTTTCTTTTTTCTGCCCTTTTCCCATTATAAAATGAAAAGTCTCTCCTTCAGCCTTAAAATATTTGACTGATAAATTCTGAACAGTGACCTGCTTCATGGAGAGCTGGGGGTAGGGTAGGATGACTGCTTATGCATCGTCTTTTAAAAGAAAATTTTATTGTCTCAGTCCTTTATGATTATGTTCTGCTGAATTAAAAGGTAACTGCAGAAATAAAAAAAATAAATGAACAAGAAGAACAACAAGAGAGAAATGCCACAGACTGACTGAGAATGCTGAGTCAGGTAGATAATTAGGACAACAGATCATTTCAAAGGTTACTATGAGGTACAGGGGAAAGTAAATAATTTTGTTACTATTGGAGCATGCAATAAAAAGCTACCAGGTTTCATTAAATGACTTGGGCAGTTAACTTCTTCATAAGTGCTAATTGCCATAGGTTGATCTGCTACTCGTATAGTGAAAAATTCACCCTGTCTCCTCCCACTTTTTTTTTTTTTTTTTGGGCAACCAATAATCTGGCTGCAACACAAAAGAAAGCTATCAGCTCAGTTGCATGATGTCTCCAGAACACGCATAATAAGCCCGTCTTGGACTTTTGCATGAACATGTTGATTGGTAATTTTGGAGATTTCCTCAAAAACTAGTAACTAGAATTGGTGGACATTAGAGCAGAACCACCATGTAGGATGTAACAGCCCATATCTTTCTTGCATCTCCAGCAAAGGGGACTCTTATTTGTTGAAATACAATTTAATCTTAGTGGAATATTGTACCATCTCTTAACTATTTTAATTATATGTTCCTTTATAAAAGATGAAATAGAAGATACAGGACCCTTTGACCATATCTTATTCCACAGAGTTTTATCTATAGGCACACCCAGTTCTTTTACCCAAACAAATCTTATTCCAGAAGAGGTACCAGAAATAGCATCAACATATTATACATTTTTGGAATCAGACCTCTGATATAACTTAGGCATTGTCAAGGAAGAAACCTATCACCCAAAACAAAATAAATAATAATAATAATAAATAATAAAATGTATTTCTATCCCGCCTCTCCCAAATGGATCGAGGCGGCATTACAAAACATATAAATATTAAAACATCAAAATGTAGCCCACCCTCCCCACTCACCAACCCTACCATCCCCCCAACACACCAACTATTAAAACAGATTAAAATAAATTAAAACTAAAAGTTAAAAACAAAACAATTAAAAACAATTAAAAACAAAGGGACAATTGATGAGAGGCAGTGGAACACTAGTCTGGGAAGGCCTGTCGGAAGAGAACAGTCTTGACTGCTTTTTTAAAGCAGTCAAGACTGGTAATGTGCCGGGTCTCCTCCGGCAGGCCATTCCATAACCTGGGAGCGACTGAAGAAAAGGTCCTCTGGGTAACCGCAGCCAACCTAGTTCTGATTGGCTGCAGTAGATTCCTCTCAGAGGACCTTAATGTGCGGGGCGGATTATATGGGAGAAGGCGATCCCGCAAGTAGGCTGGCCCCAAGCCATGAAGGGCTTTAAAGGTAAAAACCAACACCTGGTACTGTGCCCGGAAACTAATAGGCAGCCAGTGTAAAGGCTTCAATATAGGTGTTATGTGGTCAGTTTTAGATCTTCCGGTGACCAACCTGGCTGCCATATTCTGAATTAATTGAAGTTTCCGGACTAAGCACATGGGTAGCCCTATGTAGAGCGCATTGCAGAAGTCAAGCCGTGAAGTTACCAGCACATGTACCACTGTTTTTAGGTGTTCCAAGTCCAGGAAGGGGCGCAGCTGGCGTATCAGCCGAAGCTGATAGCAGGCGCTCCTGGCTGCCGCATCAATTTGAGCTGTCATCTGAAGCGCTGAGTCCAAGAGCACCCCCAAGCTGCGGACACAGTCTTTCAGGGGAAGTGTGACCCCGTCTAGAACTGGTTGACAAACCTCCATACCTGGGCTAGGGCCCTTGACAGCAAGTACCTCCGTCTTATCTGGATTCAGCTTCAGTCTGTTTTTCCTCATCCAGTCCATTACTGCTTCAAGGCATTCATTTAGAGGCGAGATGCCACCCTTAGTCGATGCTATTATCCGAGGCATGGAGAGATATATCTGGGTGTCATCAGCGTACTGATAGCACCTTGCTCCATGCCTCCTGATGATCTCTCCCAGCGGTCTCATGTAGATGTTAAATAGCATTGGGGACAGGACGGCGCCCTGAAGGACGCCAGATTTAAGCTCTTTTTTTGAGGAGCAGCTGTCCCCAAGCATCACCATCTGGTATCTACCCGAGAGATAGGACCGGAACCACTGAAGTGCAGTGCCCGCGATCCCCAGCCCTCTCAGGCGTTCCAGAAGGATACCATGGTCTATGGTATCGAAAGCCACTGAGAGGTCCAAGAGTACCAGCAGGGTCACACTTCCCCTGTCGATACCCAGACGTAGATCATCCACTAAGGCGACCATGGCAGTCTCGACTCCATATCCTGCCCTGAAGCCAGTTTGAAATGGATCTAGATAATCTGTTTCATCCAAGACAGTTTGGAGTTGAAGGGCAACAATAAAAGAAGATACAGATTTGCAGACAATTTTCATTTGTCAAAAAGAGGCCCTTCTAGATAGCAGTTCCTAAGCTGTGGAATTCCCTTTCAAGGGTGACTGGACCATTCTTGCTGTCCTTTTACTGGCAGGCAAAGAACTTTCTGTGCAAGCTGGGTTTTGGCAACTGATTGACTGCTAAGAAGAGGGCTTTTAATAGGAGAGTGCTGTATGCTGTTGTTGTTACTATTAGTATTTTAATTAATGGCATTTTCACTGTTTTTAAAAATTCTTTTGGGTTTTGATATTATACTATCGTTGTTGTTGTTATGTACCTGCCAGTCATTTCTGATTTACGGTGACCGTAAGGCAAACCTATCATGGGTATTTTTTGGTAAGATTTGTTGGATTTGCCTTTGCCTTCCTCTGAGGCTGAGAGTGTGACTTGCCTATGGTTACCCAGTGGGTTTCCGTGGCAAAGCTAAAATTAGAACCTCGGTCTTCAGAGCCAGAGTGGTGTTGTGGTTTGAGCACTGGACTACGACCCTGGAGACCAGGGCCATTTACGCACTAGACTGTTATAGTGCTATTATTCCACTTTCAACATCCTATGGAATCTGGGGTTTGTAGTTTAGGGAGGGGCCTCAAAGGCCCCCCCTCCCGAAACTGCAAACCCCAAGATTCCATAGGATGTTGAAAGTTTAAAAATAGCACTATAACAATCTAATACAGAAATGGCCTAGGGTTCAATTGCCTGCTCAGTCTGCCATTCCTCTGCTCACTGTTGATGGGCAACTTCCACTCCTTTAGCCTTAAAGTGGACTTGGAACAGACAGGCCTTCAAGCCGAGGATCTGTCCCCACAGAGAACTAGCTTCTGACATTCCTTCAAATAGAAGACCATCCTCCTTCAAGTATGAAATATGACCATACCTCATATCTGGGGCTATGGGGGCACATGGAAAGGATGAACAAGCTTTTTAAAATTCATAATCTGTTGGGCTAACAGCTGCAGCGTTTTACAGCTTAGTGTTGCCTTTCTAGACATGAACCTGTGTGTGTGAGAGAGAGGGAGAGGGGGAGGGGGAGGGGGGAGAGAGAGAGAGGAGGAAATTGGATGGTGGCTGGCATCTGAGACAGAAGCCTTAACTTGTATGCAGAGCAGAGATTACTTTTCATGTAGCTTCGCTTGTTCTCAGCTTTGCTTTATCATCATGGCTGAGCTTCCAGCTGGATGGAATCCCTGAGATAAAATGCCTGCGGCGTCTCGAGGAGGGTCACATTTGGCAGCAGTTGCAAAGAGTATAAAGCCTTCCAGGCCTGCTTGCTGCTGCATAATCATGCTGAAAATGTCTTCAGAGAATAACATTGCAGGGATTGTCTTTCCCAAACACCTGCAGAGTTCTGGGTTTTACATAGCCTTGGAGCATGTCATGTCACTGAAAAAGGCAGTGGCACAATCCATGAAGATCTGGGTGTCTTTGTTTACCCCCCTCTTTGCTGGGCATTCTGTTCTTTAATTGCAACTGCAGATTAAAATGGAAGGGTGAGGGTTTCCAGTTCATTTATCCTCTGAAGGCAGTCTGTCTGTTAGGTCACAGAAGCAATAAGAGAAATTGAAATAGAAAGTTTGCCTTAAAACCTTTCCTCTCCCTGGGCTCAAAGCCTTTCTCAACTGCAAAGAGAAGTTTAGCAGCATTTTTGCTGTTTGTGAAATGTCTTTGAAGGCGGAACAGACAACACAAAGTTGATGAAAGTCCTCCAAATTGCATCGAGTTTCCTTTGTAATACTCATCTGAGAAGACAGAGCTATAGTATTATTGATGACAGCGTTACTATAGAGACAGAGCCATATAGGTGAACAATGTTTTACAGCACGCAGCAGTTTGCAGGTGTAAATTGTGTGAAATCTGTGTTCTGTGAGACAGCTTTATAATTGGTCGGCCAAAACTGAAAGGAACATATTTCCAGTGGTCCAAGGTCTCCACTGGTTCCCCCTTGTACTCCTTCATCTTCAAGGAGCTGTTTTTATCTATAAAACCAGGCATTTGCTGGGCTTTACCTGTTGTGCAAGACACTCTTATACGTTGCATATTTATTTGAAAGTAAGTGTCACAGGATTCAATGGAGCTTATTGCTAAATAATTGTACATATATAGGATTTCATTTCTTCTGTTTATATCCTGTGCCTAGATCAAGGGAGGTAATGGTCCAGTTCTGGGCACCTCAATTCAAGGAGGATGTCGACAAGCTGGAACATGTCCAGAGGAGGGTGACCAAAATGGTGAAGGGTCTGGAAGCCATGCCCTATGAAGAGTGGCTCAGGGAGCTGGGTATATTTAGTCTGCAGAAGAGAAGGTTAAGAGGGGACATGATAGCACTGTTTAAATATTTGAAAGGATGTCATGTTGAGGAGGGAGCAGGCTTGTTTTCTGCTGCTCCAGAGACTAGGACAAGGAGCAATGGATTCGAGCTGCAGGAAAGGAGATTCCACCTGAACCTCAGGAAGAACTTCCTGACTGTCAGAGCTGTCCGGCAGTGGGATATGCAGCCTGAAAGTGTGGTGGAGTCGTCTCCTTCTTTGGAGGTTTTTAAGCAGAGGCTGGATGGCCATCTGTTGGGAATGCTTTGATGGGTGCTCCTGTATAGGAAGGGGTTGGACTGGATGGCCCCTGTGGTCTCTTCCAGCTCTTATGATTCTATGACCTTCTCAATTAAGGCCTTCTGAACATCTCCCAACCTGAGCATGGCAAAATTCACTGCTCAAGAGTTATAGGTACAAGAGCTCTCTTCAATTTCACACGTGGTCTCCCCAGCCTTAAATTATCCAGCATTCAAAAATCCAAAGCTATCCTGTAAAGCTAAAATGTTCACTGCCCAACCCAATATTTGCCCCATGAAGAAAATACCCCCACTTCCAAAACTGTGCAAATACAGTTATTTTCACAAATGAATACCTTATTCCTAAACCTATGCCAAAAAGAAACCATCGAGATGCTTCATAGTCTCATGTTTTCAGACTGAACTACTGATGTCTGTTTTATTTTATTCTGTAGAAATCCATATACCAGCATCAACTGCTTAGTTTGCACACTCACCCTCATTTATGCCATACATTCTAAACAAATGATATATTCAGTCTTTCATTAGCAAATTTCTCCTTTCACTGTTTTACTCTAATTAGAAAGAATATCATTCTCTCTAGTTATTCTACAGATTGTTGTTGTTAGTATGTGCCTTCAAGTGGTTTCCAGCATATAACCCTAAAGTGACCACAAGGTTTTCTGGGACTGAGAGTGTGTGATGCACCCAGGGTCACCCCGTGGGTTTTCATGGCCAACCAAGGAATCCAACCTTGGTCTCTTGCATTGTAGTCCAACACTCAAACCACTACATCACCCTGACTCATCCATGATATACCAAGAATTATAATCAGTGATTATCCCACCACAACTATGTTTACTATACCTATAAAGCAGGGGCGGGCCACTACAGAAGCAGTGGGGACCATATTCCCCTGCAGTCCATCTGTAGTCCACATAGCTGTTCCTGGCACATCTGGAAGTGATATCATTCATTTTTTCCCATAAATCAGCCAAAATGTGCAATTTCTGCCATTTTGAAGGGTTTTGAGTACTGAAGGGCAATGGAACCAATCTTACAGGTTTCTGTGGCAGTTCATTTTTTTAAAATTGGGGGACTGGTGGCTTCATGGAGTTGCAAAATGGGCCCCACAGTCTGCATGTGGGCTACTCTTTCTGGATGTAGAGGTATATAATCCATGAATCTGATAATGTGGGCTGTAGTCTTAAATGTATTCCAGAAATTTCTGTTTTACTGCCGTAGTGATCTTGTTGTTAAGTTCTTTTTTTGCCCTTTATTCCCCCCCCCAAAATAAAGTTAAAATCCAGAAAAATACACACACATACAAATACAGTATATCCTAAAGCTGAAGCCTTTTAAAGAAAGGGCATTTAAAAGTGTGTCGCAGTCTTCTATTTGTACTGATTTTTCAATTGCTTTTTAACATTTTTAATTGTATATTTTAAACCATTTTTAATATGTTTAATAATTGCTTCCTTTCTCATGCTGCTTTTTTGGTATATTTTAATTGTTTCATACTTGTTTTAATTTGTAAGGCACCTTGAGTTCTGGTTTGTGATAAAAAGGCAAGATGTAAATAAAATTAATAACAATTGGTATTCAGGTTATATCTTTTTCTGTTTTTTCTTTCTAGGAATAAATTCCAGCAGATCAGTCAAAAAATTAAACATTAACAAAAGATGTATCTGTTTGTAATAAAATTTTAAATGACAGATTAGCATAAACTGTTAACTTATACTTCACATTTAAAGTATTTAAGTATTTAATCATTTACTGTAGTCTACAATCTGATGCCCACTTATCTAGGGCTAAATCACATTGAATTCAGTGCTATAGATGTAGTAGATCTATATCTAGAGTAGGTATAGAATTATACTGTAAATCCAATGCATCGTACATGCAATTCAGAGAAAATAAAGCATATGCCCATTTAAGTCAATGATGTAAATCCATAAACTTGCTTGTCAGTCTCATTAATTTCATTGGGACTTATGTATCTCTGGGAAGCACTTCATCAATGTATTCCTTTGATATGAGCCTGACATTGAGTAATTATTCTCATAAGAGCAATGATAAAATCTTTGTTTCAGATATTTAGTAAAACTGAATTGTTGATCAATCAGAAATTAAGAAACTTATTTTGATATGCATTTGGCCAAAAATAATAGCATTAAGAAAAAATGGGCAAGTGTAGCCAATGAAACTTGCTACAGATTACTTTCTGATTTTGTATGACTCAGTAGCTCTATAAATTCTCTTGCTTGTTTTTCTTAACATAACATATACAGATGTAATTAGCTATATTTAACAGCTGAAATATCATTGGTCATGGAATCATTATAACTGAGTTAATTATCTTTGTGCCTCCTGGCAGTTTGTCATCTGCAACAAACAATAAATCATAGTTAATTTTAAGGCTGATTTTCTTATGTGAAAGAGTTTTGAAGATATATTTAACCTTTAAGATATGGTTAGTGCCTGCATAAAATTAGTGAGATGTTTAGGCACAAATGAGCACCTTGGGTTCATTCATCCATCATATAGATTCATCAGTCAAGAATCTGAAGAGTGAAAACCAGACCATCACTAACCCAGTATTCAGAGTTCACGCATGTAGTGTTCTTATCACCACAGAGCTTGAAGGAATTCTGATGTAAAGGACCCCAGTTTCTTTTTATTCTGGTATAGTTTACAAACCAATGCAGGAAACTGGATATCAGAAAGAATCATTCACATTTCTATAACTGAAACATCAGTTCTATTTTAAATGTGCTGTTGTCATCTGTGTTTGTACTGGTGTCAGAGCCATGTCCCACATTATGAATTTAAGAGGTCACATCCAATTGCAGCTTTGCATTTATGAAAAATACTTGATTTGTGCCGATCTTACCTACCTATCTCAGCTTTCCATGACTTTCTCCTTGGTTTGGTGTATGTTTTGAGTTTTTTTCATCTTTACAATCAGTTTGACCTGGTGAGGAGCTTTGAAAAGTTGCTGTTTTGGACTACAGCTCCTAGAATGCCCCAGTGAATAAGACCATGGGCTAAACTGACTTCAGGAATCTGAGAGTTATAGTCTTAAAAAAATAGCATTCCCCAGTTTTGCTCTGGTGGTGGTGGGCTAGAAAAGTTTACTACTTCACTTTTCATAAGCAGATGTGAAAAGTTACTATTGGATACAATGCAAGATCTTCTACTATATACTGATCTATAAACGTGAAGTACAAAAACAACACACTGTGTATCAAAGAGGAGCACATGGTACCTTTATCATGAAAAAAGACTATAGCTCTGTGATTGAACACAGTCTTTGTAAAGCAAGTGGGACCAAGTATTTTATCATACATTAAGATAAACCTTTTTTGTATTTTTCTTGCTAGAATTATAACGTTAGTCTCCATTTGTTTCATCTTGCACTTCACAGCTGAAAGTCATCAGTTTCCTTTCAGGCTAATGCTGGCAATAATCTTCTTGGGGCCTGGCAGGCAAATCCTCTTGCCTTGAGGCTGCTGTTACTTTGAGATGGTACAAAAAGGCTGAGCAGGGTCACAAGGTCATTGCTACATCTCAGTAAGAAGAAATGATGTAGACGGAGATCACTTTATGGTGCTTGTATTACAGAAATTGTTCGGTTTCAGTTATGCCTTATGCAGCTTTCAAGACTACTTGTGAACATAGAGCTTTGATTGAGGGAACATCATGGAAATGGGTTAAGAACTGATTTGGGGGCAATGCTCTGCCTTACATCAGAATTATGCCAATAATCCTGGGCGAGGCCAATTTCTGTTGGATGGAACAGCTCTTTGATCTTCTCTGTTGGGAGTACATATTCTATTTGGCATCTTTGGTTGCTCTGATCTTTGATCAATATGCCAAAGACATGGAGAAGGGGTATCACAACAGTAAGCTATTGTAGTCTCTAGCGGCTTTCCGCTGACATATTTTACGTAAGGTATAATGCTCTTTCCTCTTGGTCATTGCACTCTGATGCTTTGGCACATTGGGTGATACTGAATGCAGCCTCACCTACAATTTGGGTGGTGGAAGCTTTTACACAGTTGTTACCCTGTTTACTGGGGGTCCCAGGAGGGACACCCAAATAACCAAACAACAACAAGTAATATTTGGGGGGAAATTAGCTGGATTAGCACTTAAGCTGGCGAGAGGCAGGGTAACTTAGTGGGGATCTTGTAGCTCAATGTCTACAGGGTCAGGTCAGTCAAGCAGTCAGACAGTTTTAAAATAGCACAAATGATGTTTATTAAGGACAGACAAACACTTAAGACAACACAACCACACAGCTAACTAAGAAATAGGAAATAAGGGTTTTTCGGGCGAAATGGGTGATACGACACCCTTCTCGTAGTCCTGAAGAAGTTGAAGATGGAGGGAAGAAGCTCAGCGTGCTTCGCTGAGGGGAGCTCACCGGGCAAACAGCACCAAGGCGATCTGGAACTTGGGAGCGATCCAAGGTTGCTGCGGTCTCAGCTACTGGAGCTGAGGGGAAGGCTTGCTGGAGAAAGCAGCAGCAAGGCTTGATGGAAGTTCGGAGCGATCCGAGGAAGCTCTCGGAACTGGGGGTTTTTATAGGGAAAATATGACCGTAGGCTAGTCTGTACTTTGGAAAGAACAATGAGGTGTGGGCGAGAGACAATGTCTCTGAAAGGTCCGAATTTAGCATGATTGAATTAAGTCTGAATCGACAATGGAATGGCCAGTATGCAGATGCAGCTTGCTTGGGCGGGTAAGCATCTAGCTCGTCAAGTTACCTGCTCGGGGCAGGGAATTCTTTGTATTAGCGTGCATCCTTAATGAGGTGTTTGTCTAGAGAGGTCTCCTAAAGCAAGATCTGGCTGAGTCTGGCTTGCCTAGGTGGAGAAAGGAATGTTCAGCAATTAAGGGCCATGCCTAGCTCTGTGCTTGTTCGGGGGCCTCACAAACACTTGGCCGAGGGTGGCAAAATGAGACCGAATTATGATATCAAACGATATCTAATATCTTCCATAGCCAGGCCAGTTCATGGTGATAACACAGTGCTCCCGGAATCCTTTTCTTTAAAGGGCACAATAGTCATTCTTGGATAGAGAGGTTCTACTCTAGTCTTGAGAAAGACATAGGGGAAGTCTCTGCCAGTACTGGAATCTGGACAGAGAGCTTTTAGTGAGATAACTCTATGTAGCTATTGCAACCGACTTCTGGTGAGTCTGTTCTATTGTCTCAAAGCTTAATAGCCAATTAATCTTTATTAATTCCTAGATACCTGGATTTGGAAAAGAGCAGAACATGCCTCAGGTGCCTACTATAGAAAGACGAACCAGCAATACAATTATAATTTGTATCTTCATTTCTCTCCCTTGCATAAGCCAGGAGGAAAGAGAATTATTCATCCGTTTACTTTTATTTGGAAATGTTTTAGACTCTCTCTGTTCTCCTTTTCCCCAGTTTGGGACTCAAGGTAGCTCACACCAGTGAGGTAGCTTGGTGGGGGAGGGGCAAGGGCATGTGGGGGCAGAGGGGTGGGGGCAAGGCATTGATTTGCATGGGTGGGGTGTTGGCACATGGGGGTGGGGCATTGGTGTGTAGGGGTGGGGCAACAGTGTGCAGAGGAGCGGTGATGGCATGCGGGGGGGCAGGCAAGAGGGCGGCACCCCCAAAAAGTGCCACCTAGGGTGCACCACCCCCCTAGCCTCCTTGCCCCTATGCCACTGGCTAACACAGATTAAAAAGTATAGTTAAAAATTCACAAAATATATAAGTTAAAAAGTAATTTAACTATTAAAAATGTTAAAATCAATTAAAAAACATGAACCATAAAAAAAAACAACTAACAGCAAAATAAAAATAACAAATAGAAAATCTGTCACATAATACAAGGTCAATCTCACCTAAACAATCAGTCTTAAAAGACTTGGGTCCACACAATTTGCAGGATCATATCTCCCTGTATGACCTCATTAGATGTCTAAGAACAAAGGCAAATCTAGAGTGGGGCAAGTAGGGTACTGCCCTGGGCGCCAGTGCCAAGGGTGCAAAAAAGCTGTGCTTATAGGGGTGGAGGGTGGGGTAGGAATAAGAAGGTAGAGGTGCAACTTCCACACTTGCCCTAGGCACTAGTGTAGATATACCACTGTCTACGATGACCTGGAGGGGTCCTTCGCTCTGTCCCACCACCTTCTCCGTCTTGTCGTGAGAACAAGGAAGAGAGCCTCCTGGGTGGCTACTTTCAGACACTCTCTCCCTGCAGATGATGACCCCATCCTTGCTCTCTTTCCACCAGCAAGTGACGCCATGTTTATGTCATTAAAAACTGACTGGTGTGGGTATTTCATTATGTGTGATGCTGTTTTTAAAGTGTGTATGTAGTCTTTTAATGAATTCTGATGTTCAATGCTTTATTTACTCACTTTTTAAAACTCTTATATTTATACTTTTATTAATAACTTTGTATAGTTTTTAATTTGTTTTTTTAAAAAATATGTTATTAGCTGCCTTGAGTCCCATTAGTGGGAGAAAAGCAAGATATAAATGCAGAAAATAAACCATCAAGCCCACATACATGGATGGGATGAGGACTCAAGACAGGGCAGCCAGTGCCTAGCCTAAGCAGACAGCTGTTAACATCCAGCATTCAGCCAAAGTTTTGAACTACTTTGAAAAAAATATTTACAGTTCCAGTTCCAAGGTCCACTCCAATAAGTAATTACTATTACAGCTATCTTTTAAATAATTATTTCTTTGCCAAAAGTAACTAGAATAAATACATTTTAGTCATTTTAAGATCCTCCCAGTACTTGTATGCTAAATGCCATTGGCCTGTGCTGCAAAACACTTTTTTCTGCCTCATCACAGAATTCTAGATTTTTAGAGTTGGAAGCGTCACCACCTATACTAATCTACCACCAGTGCAGGAGTAAATAGCAAAAGCAGTCCTGCCAGATGGCCACCCAATCTTTGTTTAAAACTACCAGCAAAGGAGAGTTGGCCACTGCCCAAAGTATTCTCCAATGCTTGTCACCAGGAAGCTCTTTCTAATGTTTAGATAAGATCTCTTTCTTGTAACTTGAATTCCTTGGTTCAGGTTCTGCCCTTTAGAACAGCAGAAAACAAGCTTCAGTGTTTCAGATATCTGAAGGCACTATCATATCACCTCTTGGTTTTCTATTTGCAAGGCTGAATATACTCAGCTTCCTCTATATAGGGCTTGATCTCCACAATAACTTGGTCCAGCTTCTTGATATCCTCCTTAAACTGTGGTGTTCAGAACTGTACTCAGTGTGAGGTTTGAACAAAGTAGAATAAAGAGGTACTGTTAATTTCTTTGATCTAGACAATGTGTTTCTGTTGATATAGCCTAGAATTGCATTGTGGTTTCTTTTTGCTGCTGCATTAAATTGTTGACTCAAGCTTAAACTGCAATCTGCTATAATTGCTAGATCTTGTTCACATGTTGTTGTTAACTGCTGTAAGGTCAACTTTAACTTATGGCAACTCTATGAATGAAAGATCTCCAAGTCATCCTATTACGTACTGCTGCCCAGCCAGGTGTCGCTCATCCTATATATGTGCATCTGATTTTTTCTTGTCTAAATGTACTATAGTTCTTTCCATTATTCCTGTTAAAAATAATTTTGTTGGTCTCAATTCAGTTTTGCAATGACTTAAGATGATCTTGAATCTTGATTTTCTATTACAGGCATCCCCCATTTTTCATTGGCTTGTTTTTTCCACTCTCTCAATGGTTGTAAATTACAGATTTGTTTCATTAATTCAATGAGTGGTCCACTCTTCCATTAGCTCTTCTTACCTTCTTGCTTACGGAAGCTCACTTCTGACTGCTCACAAGCACATATGTGCTGCTTGTAAAGTGACCCGGGGGTGGGAGGAGGCACCAAGTTGAGAAACTCTGCAAGCAGTACACATGTGGTGGGTCGCAAATGACCCTCTGTAATTCCCTCATGTTCCCTACATAGGTTCTGCTTTTTGATCAATTCCAGTTTCTGATTCCAGTCTCTAACCCATCAGATAGGTGGGGGCAGCTGATATGAAGTATTTTATTATCTCTCCCAGTCTGGAACCATTTGCACATTTCATGGACATGCGCTCCCCTTCATCCAAGTCACTTATAAAGATGCTGAACAATGGAAGTACAGGACACAACGCTGCAACACCTCAAGTATCACTTTTCAGCAAGATGATGAGGAACCATTGCACATGAGGACAAATATGGTAGTTTTCACCCTGCTATGGGGAAATAAAATATTCTTCTGTAGTGTTCTTCCTATATTCAAACATCCCAAAGTCTTGCAGAGGAATTACCCCGCAGAGAAAAATTTGTGAATGCCTCGCCTCTTTTTCACAAACCCTGTTTTCTTCACAGAAAATGGGTTCCTGCATAGGAAACAAGATTTTCAGTGCAGAAAACAGCTCCCCCTTTTTTAAAAAAACCCTCCATATAATTTTCTCGGTACAATAACTCCTCTGCAACCTTGCCAATGTAGACAGTAGAAAATTGTGCAAAATTCTCACTGGTCTATTATTCTTCACACAAGAGTTTTCTATCCGCCAGAAAACCTATTTTTCAACCCAGGAATGACTCGTTATGAATATTCTTTTCATATTTGGGCATAGTCCATCAACCAGATATAAATCCAAAACAGCATGATCTAGCCCACACTTTACCTCTGTGTTCTCAAAATCACAACAGAGCATGGGGCACCAGCATGAGGAATAGCATGAAACAGCCCTTGAGTCAAATTATACTCTTCTTTAGTATGGCCACCCACCTACACATATAAAAATGTAATTCAAAAGTTAATGTTATACTGCAATTATCTACAGTTCAGCTTAATGAACAGTGCATTTTAATCCTCTTAATTAGTCCAAAAGGAATTAATTACAAGTGACTTACTATTTGTAATCAGTTACTTGAAACACTCCATATACAGTCATCCCTCCACATTCACTAGGGTTAGGGGCACAGGACCCCTGTGAAAGTGGAAAAAACGTGAATAACTCTAGGCCCTCCCAAACCATATTTAATACACGAAAAAGTATGGTCACCATATTCAACCCACCATGGATTCCTTTGAGCCATCAGGGCTCCTTCACAAGGTAGAAATGGTTGGCTGGTGAGGCTTACTGCCACCTCCACTGCTGCTCCACACAATTTTTAATAGGGGCTTAGAAGCCACAGTTTCTGTCTCACAAGCCTTGCAATCTCTTTTAAAAATGGCATAGGGAGGCAGCAGAGGTGACAGCAAATAATCCGTGATAATCAAATCCGCAAAAGTGAAACCCGCAAATGTGGAGGGCTGACTGTAATTGAATATGAAGGATTACGCTATCATAAAGGTACGTATGCATGACACAGCTTGGAAAACTTATTTTTGGACTGCAGCTCCCAAAATTGTCTCGCAGCACCTTTTCTAAGCTTTGGTATGCATGTTCTTGTTGAGCTGGCATAGCTCCAGCCCGATTATATTCAGTCAAATAATTTCAGTTGCATTGTGTATACAATAAAAATAAAAAAAGCAACTACTCAGCACAGCTGCAATTACTCTAACCCTTTAGCCCAGTGCTTCCCAAAGTAACTGTTGTTGCGGATTGGTATTTTTTTTCTGATGTGTCAAGGATCATATACATACACATTGGTCAAAGCTGTTCCTTTCTTTGCTGGACATACATAGTAAACCAGCAGCCAATAGCTCCCTGACTTATGGCTGATCCATCAACTATCACTTTGAATAGTATTGCTGTAGCCTAATCTCAAATGGTTCATTTTCTCCTAATCATTGACATCAGTTATATTTAATGAGCTGGAACTAAGATAACTCAGTTAAATATACAAATACATTGTTGGAGAAAGCCCTCATGACTAAGGCTACATTCAAAAGTACATATGGATATGATTAGAAAATCTTTAGAAAAAGCAGTAGGGTCTCCTTTCCCACTCCATCACATCACTTCCCATAAAAGGAGTCCTTCTTACCTACATCCTCAAAGGTCTGCATTTACTGTTAGTAAGAAAGATTATTAATATATAGGAACCTGGGTTTTCAGATGTAGGAACCTGGGTTTTCAGACAAAGGGATTCCATCATTTTGGAAGATGGGTCCTTCAGCAGAAGAGGCCAGGGTAATGTCATACTACATAGATATAGCAGCATGATTCTGCTTTAATTGCCATGGCTATTATCTTATGGAATCTAGGAGTCTGTAGTCTCCCGAGGCACTAGATCTCACTGGCTATAACTGTGTAGTGTGGAAAGGCCCAAAACAAGGTCAGTAGCCAAAGGATGTTTACAAGTGGTTCAGGGAGGATGGGAAAAATTGAATGGAGATTTCTGAAAAAGAGCCCAAGTGTCTGATAGGAAATTAGGAAAATGTTATTTCACAGTGCAACATTTTGTTGGAAGTCTCCAAATAGCAAACATCATGTAAACAATAGATTGAATCAAGACTAATAGCCATAGTAAACACTACTTTAAAGAAGTAGCTAATAGCTAAATTTTCCTCCCCTTTACTCTACAGCAACTTTTCTGAACCTTTCTGCCTTGGAGGAACTCTTGAAATAATTTTCGGGTCTCATGTAACTGCTAAATGAAAATTGTATCTACAGCTCAATTTTTTTTTTTTTAAAAAAAATCAAGATCTCTTGTGGAACTCTTATTAACATGTTGTGGAACCCTAGGGTTCTACAGAACCCTTGTTGAGAAATCCTGCTCTAGAGGAAGCAAAGGGATGGGGATATGAATCTGGACCTTAGAATGAGGATAAGAGGTGCTTTAATTTTTCACCTATGAACCCAATCTAGATCAGATCCTCCATGAGTTTGCAACAAACAACAATCCATGAAAGCAAATAAGTCTCAGGATCCTGATCAGAATTGCAACCTTGTGATTACCCTTGAGTAAAAAAAGAGGGAAAGACATAGCTGCTCTCTGTACCTTTAAGATAAATTCATGCTTGATGGGTCCATGTTAGCTGACACTTAAGTTTCACTGAAGTCATGAAGTTGGTAGAGATTTTTAATTTAACTCCCACTGATTTCAAAGAGAATTAAAAACATCTATCTTATTTGGGATCCAAATCAATTGATTTTTTTTTAAATGCACATTCAGCACTTTTATATTAAGACAATGTAGATTAATTTTTTGTTAAAAAAAAAGGCAAAACAGACCAGGATGTGGTTTACTGGGCATTAAATAAAAATTGCCATGTTGACAAAATGTCCCTTGTTGATTTTGTTTCAGAAGAGTTCTGATTTTTTTTTTAAAAAAAAAAGATAAAAGAGCTCCATTCTGAAATTTAGAATTAAAGTCAAACATTAAATCCTAGTCACGCTGACTGGGAAGTTCTGGGAACTGTAGTCCAATAAAGTTGCATTTCTAAGCTTTGGTTAAAATGGTTGGAAAGAATAGACAGCACATCCCCAACTATGAGGATACTAGACTCAGTGAATGCACCTTGCATAATTATTACGATTTAAATTGTAAATATAAAAGAAAAAGGGGGAAAGAAAAAAAGGGGGGACTGACTTTGGGTGCATCACACATTCACAGCACTCAGAAAATCCCATGATAAGGTTGACTTAGGGTTGCCACAAATCAGAAATTAATTGAAGGCAAACAGCAACAGCAATAACAATGCATAAGATATAATTGTGGACAAGACACACACATTAATATCGGTTGGCTACATATGCATGTGATTTGATGTGCTAGTTTCCGATGCAGAGATTTACAAACAGAGCATTGAAATCAAGATATGAATCTCAAAGGCTAAGATCCAATAATGTGGTTATTCCAATGGAAGCAGCAACATCAGTGGACCTAAAAGGGGAGGGATTTCCTATCTCCCCACTCCCCAGTGGAGCCACTCATGTTTCCAGGGGGCTAGTAACCTCTGCAGAGTAGATTTTTATGTAGTGTGGAGGGCTGCAGGACGGGCAAGAGAATACATACCTGCATACATATCTCCTCTTTACCATTCATAAGTGTGAACGCTTTCATCTGAATTGAGTGGCGGGTTACTTTGTCAAGAGCAAAATATTGCTGCCACTTGCTCCATTCTGCACTCGCTCCAATGTCCAGTGTCTGGCCAGGGAGTGGTATCTGCTGCAGCAAAAACTCCTCTTCCTATTTACCCCCACTCCTCCCTGCTATGCTTTTTCAGAATTGGCTGCCATACTGAAACTAGGATTCCAATCAGAGTGGGACCAAATCAGAAGGGGTGTTGCTGCAGTAATTGCCATACCCTGGGAAGACACTGGAAGTTGGAACTATGGCTCACCTTTTGCCTTCAACGCTCTTTTTTGCCTTTTCTCTTCCCTCCCTCCTTTGTCCATCTTGGTCTCATCTCCTCCTGGTGAAGAAGGCAAAAAAGGGGGTGTTCAAGTGTTTGTGACAGATTCGATGGCTGGAAAAGAGAGGAGGGGGAGAGAGAATGAGAGAAGAGCAAATGCCGGCTGACTGGTAGGCCTGTGTATTGCTGTTCAACCCACTCCAGCCTTAAACTGGCAGGAAAAAGCAGGAGAAATGTCTTCCTTTCCCTTCTATCACCTCTCAGGGAAGTGTGCATTTACTTATTTCTCCCTTCTCTCCTAATTTGAAGACTCTTGATGAGCAATTTTAAATAAATGTATGATACACTTCAGGGTTTTAAATCTTGAGTTAAGTCTTGGGGGTCCGTGACAAAAAAGGATATTTAAAAGGGGTCCCTGCTAAAGAAAAGGTTAAGAACCACTGATCTAGATAGCATTCAAGCAGATGATGATGATGATGATGATGATTCCTGGACAGGCTGTCTCTGTTATTTCTTGAATGCAATGAAAATCCAGTTTCTTGAATTCAATAAAAATACATGGTATGCTTTCTCTGACCATTTCTATAGTCTCCTCATTGTCAGCACAAACTAATTTGTTGCTGTTTCCTTGTAGTCCTCATTATGTAGTAATAGTAAATAGATCTGTCCATAGCAGTACCTAGAGACAGCCTGAAGAGATTAATCGCCTTTGGGTCTCCTTGTGGCCATAGGCCCCTCTAGTCCATCATTAAGCTACAACCATTCCCCTTGATCATGAAATCAGTACCAATTTCATCGTTAAACAGATGAGTGCTTCTGCTTTTTCTGGATGATGGGAGGATGCTGGTCCTTTGGTTAAAACCTTGTTGAATTTTCCTGGTCTGAGAATCTGGAGAGGCTCCAAGTTTCCAGTGTGTGCAGGAAGAGAAGTGAGGGGTTGCTGATGTTGAGACTGGAGATAGGGTTAGGAGATGGGGGAAGATACAGTTTAAATCCAGTTGACTTTTCCAGCGTTAAGAATCTGGAAAGGCTTAAAGTTTCCAACTTCAGAGGTGAAAAGAGGTGTTGGGGGTGGGTGAGGAAGAAATGTGGGGAGAGGCACTGGATGATGGGAAGCTGCTGGGGAGATGGAAGAGCAGGGGGAATAGGTGAAGGGTAAACTTAAGAACTTGACTTAAAAACTTAACCCTCCCACACCTTACCACCAGCTCCTTTTTTTTTCTGTTAAAGTTAGTTTGCAGACTTGACTTGACTTGGGACATGACTTGTGGCCTTTCAGCACTAAACTGTTATAGTGCTATTATTCCACTTTCAACATCCTGTGGAATCCTGGGGTTTGCAGTTTGCAGGGGGGGGGCATTTAGAATTCTCAGTCGGAGAGCTCTTTGGCCTCACTAAACTACAAACCCCAGAATTCCACAGGATGTTGAAAGTGGAATAATAGCACTATAACAGCGTAGTGCAGAAAGGCCCTTGGATTAACTTGCAAGGACTTGAGACTCAATCTGAGGCTTGAGTAGGTACTTGAGGCTTGACTGGAGACTTGGAGTAAAAAACTTAAATACATAACTGGAAAATGGTGACTGGAAAATGGAAGTTCAACAACAAAAAAATCAGATCTCTGTCTCTTTGATCCATTTATGTAATGAAAGAATTCCTCTGGTTGGTTTCAGAAATTGGCTTTGGGACCAGCATCCTGCTTTGGCCTTTTGAGTTTGATTTCTTTAAAAAGTGATTTTTTTAAAAAAAGGGTTATTTGCAATTTTCAGAATGGGATTAAACTGAATATATGATACATTAGTAAACTCAGTATGTGTTTATAATGTATGAGTAAACCGAATATATGTTATACAGCAATGAGTCTTATGTTATTGGGTGTTTGGAACAAAAAGAAATATTAATGCACTCCAAAAAGAAATATTAATGCACTCCATATTAATGCACTCCATTAAGTACCCAATGCAGTACAGGGATATTGTGCAAAGCCACTGCACAACACATAGAGAAAACTACTGCTACTCATAAAGAGGTTTCCTTGATTGAAGTACAACGAGGAACTTCAGTCAATTCTTCCATGTAGCAATGGCATATTGACATTCAGATAATATAGTGTTGTTATTATTACTACTACTACTGTTATTATTATTAGTAAGCAAGCTAATCACCTTTCTTGTGAAAATAAAAGGCAATATAGTCATTTAAAAAAACAGTTGGGAAATTCTTCCTAATCATAGAATCATAAAGCTGGAAGAGACCACAAGGGCCATCAAGTCCAATCCTCTGGCAGGCAATGTTTAGGAAGAATCAGTTGTAATTTGAAACCACTTATTCATCTTCTTGTCCCCAGGAGCAGCAAAATTCAAGCTTACTTCATCTTCTCCATGACATCCCTTCAAATATTTAAAAATGGTTATCACATCTCCTTTCAATCTTCTCTTCTCCAAGCTAAACATACTCACCTCCTCAACTGTTCCCCAATGGTTCCTTCTCTTCAGAACTTCTGCCTTCTTTCTTGGTTGGTCTCCTGTGAACATGTTCCAGCTTGTCAATATCCTTCTTGAACTGTGGTGCTCAGAACTGGGCACAGTATTCCAGGTGAGGTCTGACCAAAGCTGAATAGAATGGCACTACTACTTCCCTCAGATGTTGAGCTAACATGTATTTAAATCCTATTGATTCCACAGGTCTACTCTAGTTGGAACTAACAACAGAATTCAGGCCTATATTCTCTACAGACTCTATGTGATAGGCTTACCAAAAACACGTAACATAATAGATGGTTTAAAAAACCAACAAAAGTTCTTGTTTGTCACAAGCAATAGACAATCAGAACGGGCATCAATTAGAAGCAAGTATTGTATGAATTCCTTTGAAACTTATGCACACCTCCTGCTACCTACTGAGAAAATAGCAAGTAGTGGTGTGACCTGCATCTAGGATGAATATCTGCCTGTTTAGTGGCCAAACTGACTGTGACCAGCAGAAATGTCTCCTGATTCTTGCATCATCATTATAAAAGTATGAACAGCTCTAACATCAGAGATGTTATTCTTTTTGGCTTCTGAGTTATACAAAATTTAACTTAGCTGTCAAACCTGGTCAAACTCTGGTGAAATTGGCTAGACCTGGCACTTAGGGGCAGGAGGATATTTTATTTTTAAATGGAGGCAAGTTAATGTGATGGTTTCTTGGAAGGGATAAACCCAAGCATCCAATTTTAAAGACAGAAGCGTCATTTTTGACTGATCTGCTTAAGGTTGTACATCTAGCCAGACTAAAGTCAGAGAAAAGAACCGAAGGCTCAGTGTTGCCCTGTGAAGTGTGCCATCCATGTTTTTGGTTGGACAAGCAATCACATCCGATAAGTCTTGTCTTTCCTTCAGAATTCCTGCTTCTCTAAGTGACCTCCAGAAGTCCCTCCTCAAGGGATGAGAGTTCAGCTTTGATAACAGTATACCTGATCCTGTAAACCCCTCTTGGATAGCAGTGACTTCAGTTATTTTCAGAGACAGACTCCGACTGACATGTTTAGGCTCCGGGTGTATGTCTGAGGAGTGTATTTATACAGCTCTCTGTGGCAGAATTCAGCTGAGATGCCATTCTCACATAAAGAATTCCATTCAGTACTATAATTATGGGCTGGCTGGTAAACTTTTAATGCTAGGGGACTGGCTAATTTCTGGGAAGTAAAAACACTGAGTGTCTGAGGCAGGAGCTGAGGATTGTTATGATAGCAAAAACCTGAGGGAATAACCCTGGTCATGTATACAGAAAAGACATGATGAGGCAAATAAAAGCTGAGCTTGAAACCTGGGGCCAGATTCCACTATGCTTATATAAATAAATTATTCTAGTCCAAAGAACAAGCAAGTCTGTTGACATACAAAAACACAATTCCTTTTTTAAAAAGGCAACTAAGTTCTGCCAACATTTTATTCCTATCTGTTTATCTATTTATCCCAGTCGTATCCTGCATGTCCACCATAATCATGTTCCCATGGTGGCTAGCAGAAATATAATGAAAGAATAAATAATAATAATTAAAACAGCCAAATATACTACCTCCTACTCTGTCCACAAGCAACAGGAATTATTGTTTATTGGGCTGGATCCAAATTAAATTAGTCGTCTGTAGGGTCTAATTGAGAGAGCCAATGTGGTGTAATGCTTTGAGCATTGGACTATGGCCCTGGAAGACCAGGGTTGACTTCCCTGTTCAGGCATGGAAACCCACTGGGTGACCTTGGGCATGCCACACTCTCTCAGCCCCAGAAAACCCAGTGCCAGGTTCGCCTTAGGGTCACCCTAAGTCAGAAACAACTTGAAGGCACACAGCAGCAACAACAGGGTCATTAAAACTAATGTAAAAATTTAGTTACAACTGAGTGAAATCCCGTTGGAATCAACTGGAAATAAGTGCAATTTAGAGCTCTTCCAGACAGGGCAAATGTAGTGGGACTCAGCACGATGTGTTGCAATATTTACTACTTTTTTATTATTATTATCCAGACAATATATTGCTCTTTTTGGCATGTTTCCTGTTCTCTTTCCCCCTTTTCCAAGGTTTTTTGTTCCCACCCTAAAAGCAACTCCTTTTTAAAAAGACTGATACATTTGTTTGATACTGGGTTTTCTCACTAAAATATTGATCACATCCCCATCCCTTCACTCAGAACAGTCTACCAAGGTGCTGTAGGGAAGGGGTACAAAGAGTGGCTGCTGGCTGCTTCCCAACCTCCCTTCCTCCCTAGAGCAAACGTGCATTTTCCCAGTATCTTTCCTTCCCTCCCTGTCCCATCATTCTCTCTCCCTGCCCATCTGATCTAGTGATTTTATTCCCTCCCTCCCTCCCTCCCTCATTTGCTGATCTGCCTCCCTTCTTCCTCACCCAATTTCTCAGTCCTCCCTCCTTCCTCCTCTGATCTGACAATCACTTTCCCTCCTTCCCCCTCACATCTACTAATCTACCTCTCTCCTTCCAGTGGGATTTACAAGTAACAGCCCTTGAACAAGGAAATTACAAAGGAAACCTGCAAAGACGAACAGTTGAACTGAGTTGTGAGTATTCACCAATTCCAACCCTTTAGCAGAGCTATTAACAAATATAATGGTTGCATATAAATACATCAGTCCTCATAACTGCACTTACACACACAAGCACACACATAAAAGAAATCTCTTCAGAGAAGGTTTTGACCACAAAGGAACTGTGTTTTGGTAAACAGACTTATTGCTTTCACATGTCAGTGCTAACTGACCATATACGGATCTGAAAGACCTGTATCTCCTTCCCTCTAGGATTTCTTATTTTACCTCACTCCATCACTCTTATCTCTCATTCTTTCTCCCCATTCTCAGGCTAGAATTCCACAAGACCATTGCCTTTAAGCAGAAAAAGATGGCATTTTATATAAGGTGGTAGAAGAGAAGACCATTTGAATAGGGAGACAGAAACAAGAAGTGAGAAGCATCAGCAAGCAACACAGCTTGGTGCAAGACAATTCAGAGCAAATAGCATGTCTTGGAGCTCTAACTTAGTTTTTTATCCCATTCAGTATGATCCCAAAGATTAAGGCCATTTCCTCACTACACTGTTATAGTGCTATTATTCCACTTTCAACATCCTATGGAATCCTGGCATTTGCAGTTTAGGGAGGGGCATTTATAATTCTCAACTAGAGAGATCTTTGACCTTAGTAAACGACAAACCCCAGAATTCCACAGGATGTTGACAGTGAAATAATATCACTATAACAGTGTAATGCAGAAATGGCCTAAGATATTGGTTCTGTCAAAAATTTGCCTGCTAGAACTGTGAATATGCCATTCACACATTCATGCTCATGACCTGATGACACTCATATCAGAGGACAACTTGTATGTGAACCACCAGTAATCAATGGCCACATTTTTTAACATTATATTTTTGCCCTGTACTTCTTCCAAAGAGAGTTAAGAGGGGTTATTTGGTCTTTCTTCACTTCCTGATGATTCTATCCTATGAGATAGGCTTGAAAAACTTTGATTGTCCCATGGTCACCCACGAGCTCTGTGGTTGAGTGAGGATTTCAGCTGAGTGTCTGTAGTTCTAGTCGTTCATTCTCATCATTATACCACACTGGCTTTGATGCACTTTTAAAAAATGATTCCATGCAATTGTGTTACTAAATGTTGAGAGACTAAGTGAGATTATATGATGTGGAGACAGGTCAACCAACCCTATTCTGTGTGTACTCTTTCTTCCTGGGGACTTTTCACACTATACAATTATAACACTATGGTACCACTTTGACTGTCATGACACCATCCTATGGAATCCTGGGATTCGCAGTTTATGGAGGGATATTTAGAATTCTCAGCCAATGAACTCTGGTGCTTCTGACCAAACTATAAATTCCAGGATTCCATAGCATGGCAGTCAAAGTGGAATCATAGTGCTACAATTGTGTGGTATGAAAGGACCCCAGGTTTCTTTCAGATATGTTAAATGTATTTGGAAGTGGCTTTCTGCTTTTCTTTCAAAGATTAAGAACAATATTTCACAGATCACAGGATGTTTTTGGCTTTTCTATGCAGTATTCCAAAGTATTTTGCTCCTAACTCTAGAGGTGATTTTAAAAAACCCTGATACATTTAGTCATCATTTGGATTGTGACCACTGAGATAAGTTTGGTCAATCCCTTACCCCCTTCCTGTTTTCAAGGTCTTTCTGCTGTCCACTTTTTCTCTTTTCTTTCTGATCCTTTTAATGTCTCCTTTTAATCCCTTTAATTTTTAAAAAAAAATATTTTTAGAGCCACAATGACAAAGCAGTAGGCTCTTCTGCTGAGTAAAGTCTGGTAGACATCAACAAGAAAACTCAGGTAGAGGAAATCTTCTAATGATGCACCCCTTTCCACCTCCCTTTCACAGTTCGTTCTTTCTTTCTTTCTTTCTTTCTTTCTTTCTTTCTTTCTTTCTTTAAAATCATTTACCCAGATCAAGGCTGGGCAACTGTGGAAGGCTAGAGGACCACACTAGCCCCACAGGAGGCCTTGGAGAGCTACCTCTTTCCATCATATCTGCTTCTCCCCCCCCCCCGCCAAAAAAAGTGCCCAAAATGCCTTCTGGTGGACATGATTTTCAACATATTTTGGAGCCTTCCTGAGCAATTTTAGGCCTAGAAGAAGCTTTTATTTTTAACAACAGGAAGTGAGCAGAAGCTATTTCCTATTTATTCCTTGTTTTGAAAAAGGCCTGTCCTGGGCCTAAATTTCCCCAGAGAAGGGTACAAAATGTGGTGAAAATGAACTCCGTATCTCCAGAGATATTTTAGGACAGTTTGGAGCTAATTTATTTTTTGAAAAATCTTGCAAAAATTATTTTTGACCTTTGCGGGGGCAGGAGTCCCCCGCATAGTGGAAATGCCCTCCACATACCTTAGAATGCATTTGGGGCCAATTTGGAGCAAAATCTTTTCATTTTTTTTCCAAAAACGTTGTTTACCTCAGATGTGACACATGTGACCTGTGGGCTGCACTTTTCCCATCCCTTATCTAGAGCCTTATGGATAAAACAGGCTGCTGTCCTCAGAAAGACCACCACGACACTCACTATATTAGTCAGTTTCAACTTGGAATGAAGAGGCAAGATGGGGAAGGAAGAATGGGGAGTTTCCTCCACCTATGTTTGCAGGTTCACTAGCATGTGTAGGGGGATTGAGCTTTCTAGCATAGCAGCGTACTGCTGTAGTGCTTATGTTCTACAGAACTTTTTTTGGGGGGGGATTTAAAACATTAAAAGGAAGAATAGGGGGAAACAAGAGGGAAGGAACAGTGGGGATGGCTGAAAAAGATGGAACCTACTTATTTCTCTCCCTTTGATAGCCACTGCCATCCCTTTAATCCTTGCGGCAACATGAATACGTGTAAGAGAAATCAGCAAATCTGTTATCAAAGTAGATATGTTCCTGAACATTACTTCTGAAAAAAAAGCAACGAGGACTGGCAACACCCAATAGAAAGGATATAGAGAAGAGACAAAGCCCTTTCCGCACCTTACCCCATTAATGCATTCTTCTGTTACAATCCCAGGATTGCCATTTGTGCAATGGCAGCAGGTTAGGAATGCTCTTTCCTGCACCCTTCCGCCTTAAGCAGATGAGTAGAGGTATTGCTACCGGTGGTCCTTTCACATTGCAGCATCCTTGGCCACTCTTTTTCTCAATCTTTGCCCCACCCCATTGCCCCTGATTGGTTGGGGGTTTTTTGGGTTTCTTTTTTTGAAGCTGTGCATGCACAGCCACATTGTAATGGCATGACACACCAATACACCATTGTGCTTTTGTGCTATAATGCTTAAACATGTATTAAAAAAATAAAAAGTTTTAACTCAAAGGAGAAACTTAAAATAAACATGGAGAGGTGATAGATTTTGAAGTTACCACACCATGGGCATCACTGAGGGAGGGACAAGCTGGGCACACTCACACACCCCCCACTCCTGGATCCGCAACGACAGGAAGTGCTATCAACCACTATTATGGTACCAGGAGCAGCTGCTGTTTAACTTGCCTGTTTTAGATAGGTGTACTCAGGAGAATCCCTTTCTTTGTCTGTGGAAGTTTTATTGCATTGTTTACTGCAGACATATTGCTACAACCTGACACAAATAGTCTGTTCCTCCAGCTATCCTTCACCATCATCCCAATTCCAATATTGCTAAAAAAAAAAAAAAGTAGACAGGCAAAAAAAAGAAAAAAAAGAGAGAGACTTTGTTTAGAAAGCACTTCTTTGTCAGAGGTGTTGGTAATTGAGGTTTGCCTATCCATCACTAGTCTGGAAGAGTTCTCTTTCTTTTAACTGTAACTTCATTATTTTGAAGAGGAATATCATGGGCCATGATAATTCACTAGTAACTTTCTGTTTCCAATCACTGCAATATGCTGTGGGGGGGGGGCATCTGTCAAAGAGGTTAGGAAGGCTTCAGCCTGTACAAACTGCAACAGCCAGATTGCTGTGAGCAAAAACATATAGAAACCACAGGATATTGGTTTTAAATGAACTCTGTTGGCTGCCAATACACTTCCAGTCTGAGATGAAGGTGCTGGTGATTATATTTAAAGCTCTACAAGGCTTGGTGCCACTTCCTGTATATACCTGCCCAACCACAGATATCTGCAGCAGAGACCATTCTTTGTGTTCCTCCAATGGGGCAGTACACTATGTGAAGACATGGGAGATGAGATGCTCTCTGCTAAGGTACCCTGATTGTGGAATGGCCTCTCCTTGGAAACCTGATAGGCACTCATGTTGGACTTATTTCAACATCTGGCTAATTACCCAAACTTTTGGGGCTCAGTGACTTTGGCTTGGCTATGATCTCCTGGTGTGTGGGCTTCTGGATCTTATTTCATCTTGTCACATTGTTCTAAACTGGTTTAATTGAATCTGAATGGCTTGTAATTGTTTGATGTTATTGTTCTGAGATCTCTAGATATAGGGCTGCATTTAAGTAAATAAATTCCATCTCTTTTTTGCCCTGTTCCATGCACTTTTCTAGATTGTCTCCTTCCCTTCCCCTGCCATTTCAAAGAGACATGGCTCTTTCCCATAGACATTGCCACGTGACTTCCACAATATAACTTTCCGTCTGTCTGTCCAACAGATAAATTGGCTGTAATGAGGAGGTTGCAGGGTGAAGGACTATGAGTCTGTCAGGCTGAATTACCCAGTTTGCTACAGAATTGGCAACCTAAACATATATATCACTTGCCTGTTGGGAATCAGGCAGAGAGATAGCTTTGTCCCTTGTGTTTTCCTGCATTTGTTTTCTTCCATGAATTTCAGCAATCCATCATAAAGAGACAATTTGTGTCTGGAGGGGCCTGCCACATTGAAATGGATCTTTATAATTGGCATGTTCCTCAGATTTATTGATTACTCCATTCAGATAGCATCTTTAAGGACATTCAGTATCTCACCTTACTTGGTTATTCTAAATATTTCTAGGGGCTGACCTACTCATATTTTTTGGAGGAATTCATGGCAATATATAGTGGTGTAGATGAAGCCAGGGCTAACAGCAATTGATGACTTCACCATCAGGAGGACAATGAGTCTGCACTAGGATTTAATCCAAACTTTAATGAAACCATCCAGAGACTATCCTCCAAATAGGTTCAGCACTGTGGATAGCTTCTTTAACATTTGGATTAAAACTTTGAGTGAATTCACACCAACTGCCACTTTGATGGATAAAATCACCAGGATTTTTTATTAGATGACATTTTCTGACTCCCTTTCAAGCTTCATTCTGGGGTTAGCTGCATCTTCATAGCAGCTAAGGGAGCAGGATGGACTTTCTTAGCAACACTATATTCTTGTGAATTATCCCTGTTGTAACACAGAAAATTTGGACTGGCTTGGTCTTCAATGGATAGTTAAGACTCATTGCGAAAGAGGTACTCTTGGTGGAGATGAAACTGCTACAATTGTTGATATGACTGGACAATTTTTGAGTTTCCTAAATGGGAGCTAGTATACACATGCATAAGTCACACTAAACACATGGGGCCAAAAGGTCATGATTCTGCAGCTCTGCTAATAGCAGCTGAAGAGGAGTTGTGCAGTCAGCATGTTCCTCTGTGTCTTGTCTTTGCATGTTGAAATTGTGCCTTTTGCATTGAAGTTGCACATTGTATATTGTGCATTATGGTTGTGCATTGCACGTTTTGCATTGTGTAATAATAATAATAATAATAATAATAATAATAATATGTTTTTACTGTGGATCAAGGTGGGAAACAACAAAAAATATCACAATGGATACAAAACCATATGCATATTTTTTATAAATATAAAATATACTATGAGAGCATATAAAACTGATACACATCAAAATCTATCAATAAATACTTTAAAACCCTAATTTATGAATTATCTGGATAGACCTGCTAGAAGAGACTGGTCTTTACTGCTGATTTAAATTCAGACAGCATCTTGAGCTGACAAATCTCTTCTGTTGGGTCATTCCACAGTCTGGGGAGAGCTGAAGAAAATGTCCTCTGGGTAACAGCCAGTCTAGTTTTGGCTAAGTGAAGTAGATGTTTCTCAAAGGACCTGAGTATATAGCATGAACTATATAGGATAAAGTGATCTCATAGGTAACCTGCAGGGTTACAATGGTAATAGTCAACGCTTTGTAGTTTGCCTGGAACCTAATTGGCAGCCAGTGGAATGGTTTTAGTACCGATGTACTATGGTCATTCCTGGATATATAGTAACCAATCTGGCTGCCATGTTTTTAACTAATTGAAGTTTCCGAACTTGGTACGTAGGTAGCCCAATGTACAGTGCATTGCAGAAGTCCAGCCTTGAAATTACCAGGACATGTACTATAATCTTTAGGCCCTCCAGTTCTAGGAAATGGCACCTAATCACTGACTTCTGCTGTGCAAGGTTGCATCGTGCATGGCATGCCACATCTCTGTGTGCAGGTATTTATACTAAACTGAGGGGATGTTGGACAGCAGCCACTATGTGTCTATGGAAATTGTCATGGTGAATGCTGAAAATTTAATAACTGCACCACTGCAAATGTATTCCTATGTATGTATCACCTTTTCTCCTTTTCCCTCCCTGACTTATCTTAAGTTGCACCGATGGTTTCTGGGAGCAGTGAGTAAAAAGTAATTTCAGTGACACTATGAGCAGGAGCTCTCAGGATTCCTCAGCCAGGAGTGGTTGAAGGAGGATGCTTTATAAAGAGTATAAACTCTAAAACTATTACTGCAGTTATAGTCAATATATATTTAAAGGAGGAACCACGTGGATTATTTTTAATTGCAACCAGTTCAGACAAGCCCTGAGAACTTTGGTTAAATTGTAGATGTCATACAGAAATGCAAGGAATTTCTTTACTGGAGAACCTACTCAAGGCTGAAGAGGGAGAGAGAGATGAGATTTTAAAGACTCTGGCATGTGACCAGTTGCCCTGGCTCGTGAAGCAATGGAAAAGGTAGAAAATATTTGTACACTGAAGAGCAAAAACAAACACAACCTCCCTATGCTTCTATAGTGAGGAAAGAAATACTAAGAACATGAAGGGCCAAGATGGAATCATACATAGGTCCCAGACAAGAACAGTCTTGACTGACAGGGGTCAAACATTGCTTTTCAAACATAGTTCCAAAGTCTTAGATGGTGGTTATGAGAAATGAACATTTCAGATTGCATTATCCTGGTTTCAAATTGTTCAGTGGTTCTCAAATTCTCCATCAGGACATGTTCCTTGTGATCGTCTGGTATTTACGTGTGTTTAGTTCCAGAAAAGATAGAATCCCGAGGAAAAGTGTCCCACCACCAGTCAAAACACAGTTAGATGGATCAAATTGCACCTATCAGTGGACCTGAATCATACTTTCCAGCTCTGGTGTGGCAGGGACAAGCCTTATTAATCCTCTGTCATCCAATTTTTTCCCCAGCTTTTTTCAATATGTCCCAGTTTCTGTGTTGGTTTGAGGGTCTGACTACAGCTTTGGAGAACGTGGTTTGAATCCCCAGTCCTTCATGGAAACCCACTGAGCAAGTCACATTCTCTCAGCTTCAGAGGAAGTCAAAAGCAACCCCCCCAAACAAATATTGCCAAGAAAACCCCATGATAGGTTCAGCTTAAGGTTGCCACAAGTCAGAAGTAGCTTGAAGGCACACAATAAGAACAAGGTCTCTCTCCTTCTCCTTCTCCCAGTTTCCTCTTTTCTCAGCTTACTTCAATAGCTGTGAACTGAATTCAAAGTGCAAAAAAAGTGTGATTCAATAAATTTAATGGATAGGTGAGAGGAGGGAGCAGAATCTTATCTTTCCCAGCACACTCAGGCAAAAGCTGTAGCCTCTTCTAGCTTTTCAAGCTTAACTTTTGCCATCTTGACCACACCCTGATGTTGCTTGGACTTACGTGTTCAGGTTTTCATCTGTGACATGTTGGAAAGTGTGGAATTAAAGGGTCAGTTTTGCCTTCACCAGTGAGACTTACTTTTTTCTTAAAGTAAACACAAAACTTCAACATTTGTAAACTGTGCTGCAGTATTATTTTTGGTCTTCTGGGATATTCTGCAGCAGTTTAATAGCAACAGCATAATTTCTGAGGCAAGCTGCTTCCCATTTTCCCTATGAGATAATTTTCTCCAAACTGCTCGTGAAATCCCCATGTTGCAGTTGTAGCCAAAGGCCATAATATGACAAAATAGTAAATTAACCATTGCTAGCAATGAGGGGATGGCTGAGAAAATCACTAGGAAATCAATGATTAAAATAAAACATTATACTATTAAGACAAGAAAAGATAGTATGAAAAATTTTCCTGGTATTTTTTTGATCACACAGTTCCAGAGGCCACTTAACAGATCTGGCAGGAAACAAATACACTTGGCCCTCCTTGTCTGTGGGTTTAACTTTCACGGATTAGATTATTTGCAGATTTCTCCAACTGCTGCCCCCGCCTTCAGGCACTTTTTCCCAAGGGAATCTGTCCTCTTGGTAGCCACACAACCCTTTAGAAAGTCACCCCTGGTACTCCTCCTCTTCTACCAGCCACTGCTTGACCAGCTAAGGACAGCTCACACCTCAATTTTCTCCGCAGCTTAAACCCTATCCACATGCCCAAGAAAGGAGAAGGGCAAGAGAGAGAAACTGTAGGGCCACTGTGACTATCCACCCCCTTTCCTCTCCTTTCCTTGACCTGGTTTGAACCCAATGATGTAGGGATGGGGGTGTGAGGGGTGTGTGTGTCCCCAGCGGCAATGTTTGAAGGGCACTGCAGATAATAATATTTATTTATAATGCCCTTTACACCAAAAGGCAGAACAATGACATATACAATCAGGGACAAGGACATTAAAACAAAAAAGCACAACACATGGCATGGAATCCCCAACACCCCACCAGCTGCTATTCCTCTTAGCACCTTTAATACATCTCAGTGACTTAAGATGGAGAGTCAAAGACGAAGGTCTTCAACCATTTACAAAAACAGGTGAGATCCTCCTCCAGCCAGAGGTCCAAAGGAAGACTGTTCCACAAACATGGAGCCAGAGCTTGGGAGGCTCACAGCCTTGACAGAGCTGTACGCTTTGGTGGAACAGACAATAATCCTTTGCCTGCCGATCTCAAATTCCTGGGTGGAACATACCAAACAAGGTGAGCTACAACGTACTGAGGGAGGTTAAAGTGTAAAGCTTTAAACACCAGGACCAAAAGTTTGAAACAGGCCTTGGCCCGAACAGGCCCTGGCCAGTGAAGGGATCTATGGGGAGAGTAAACAGGTGAATATTTTGACAGATTTAAAACAACCGGACAGCATCAGTCTGAATTAAAACCGGAGGACAAAGGGAGGAGGAAGGCAAACCTGCCTGTAAACTGATAAAATAATCCAGGCATGAGATAACCAAGGCCTGGACAAGCAGATGGGCAGTCTCTACAGTCAGGAACCTTCGGATCCTGCAGATGTTCAAAAGAGTGAAGTTGCATGCCTTTGCCGTAGCTCTGATAAAGGGATGTAGAGATAGGTGGTCATCCAGCAAGACTCCCAAGGTCCCTGGCAACTGTGACAGGAGCCACTGTCCAACCCTGTAAATCCAGTGGGGGACATGAGAGAGGGGCTGCTGGGTGATCAGACTGAAACACCAAGATCTACTTGCTTGCTCTCCTCCATGTGCCGTAGCCTCACCCCATCCATTATAGCCCCACCCTCACTCACTGTAGCTCCTGTACCATAGCCCCGCCCTCACTCCATAGCTCCACCTCTGCACTGTAGCCCTGCCCCTCCACCCGACCCCCTCTGCGCGCTCCAAGCTCTGCCACTGTTTGGACTCTAGTGCCCATTCTCCCTACCATGCTTCAGCCTCCTTCCCTGCACCACATACACGTTGATATTTGCATTTTTTCACTTTTGCAGGGGTCCTGGACCCGTAACTCTAGCAAATGTGGAGGACCAACTGCAAAAGTCATATCAAATGTACATGAATGTCTGTCCATAAATGGGGAACATATGGGCCAAGATTCAATCTAAGCCAGGGTGGACAAGATGTAATCTCCAAAGGCATTTGATCTCCAGGCTTTTCCAAAATCACGCCTCTGCAATTTTGTAGCATACCAAGAATTTCCTTTAAATCAAACAGGAAATGCTAGTTGTGAAGTGTTTTTTATGATTTCCCACTGAATTGCAGAGGCACAGTTTGCAGAAGGTTCTGGGGCAGGAAACTGCTCATACCTTCTTTAATTCTGGACAGCATTAGTCTGCAGCAAGGATCAGTAAAATTTTCCATCTGTATGTTTAGGATATATTTATGTTCGTTCAAATATGCATTCAAATTGCTGTTGACATATGGCAATCCTATGAATTTCACAGAGTTTTCTTAGGCAAGGAATCTTCAGAGATGGTTTTGCCACTTCCTTCCTCTGCAATATAGTCTACTGCAACTGATATTCATTGGCAGTCTCCCATATAAGAACTAACCAGGGCTGACCCTGCTTAGCTTCCAAGATCAGACAGGATCTGGTGCCTTTAGGGTGTTTAGGCAGATACATTTAGAACATGCAGCCCTAATATTTTATCTTGCAAATGAGAGACCCATTTGTATAGAACTTGTTGCTTTTCTCCTCAGGGAGATGGTAAATAGGCAAGGAGCAAAATAAAGCAACAGACATTTACTCACATATTAGAAAGAGCTAACAACTTTCTTCTTTGTACCCTGGAGCTGACCTCAACTGTAATTAGCCACCTGTGACAAAATTCTAAGCAAAATTCAGGCCATCATTACGTTTTTCAGGTACAGAAAAAGCACCACAATAGTATCGTTGCTAGAATTTATTGACTGAAGATGATGCATACAGCTACGGAAAAGCAAAATGCTTTTCTATCTGTCTTTAGACAGTATCCTTTTGTCTGGAAAATACTGAGTCTGGACCCCAAAGAGCTTACTAAAGGGATGCATAAAAATCAAAGGAATGGATATGAACATTCAAGACACAAGCATGAACACAAAGACACAAACAAACAAAGACAAACACACAAACATGGGTCTCCAGAGTGTGTTTTTTACATGCATTTTAATTTTGCAGCTTTGCAGCAAAATTGCATCATCACACTGTAAAGTGTGTGAATTAAAAAAATAATGAAATTATGCCAAATCCAATCAGTGGAATTTTATTTTTGGAAGCTGAGGACCCATATGCTGCCATCATCATAAGACAATGCTTTGCCTGATGACTTTTAGATTAGATTATTGTATTCTATCTGGAATGTAACCTTGGAGTTGGTTCAGGAAGACAACTGGAAGTAAAATGGAGTGGTACAATTGTTGTGCAATAGATATCATTCCTAACCTGTAACCTCTGTACTGACAAAGCACTTTGCGGCTACTGGTTAGGTTCTGAAATAAATTCAAGATCATGATGTTGACCCTAAAACCCTCATGACCCAGTTCCTTCAGGATAATGATCTGTATTTTTGTTTTATTTGGCTTATGTGTATCACCCTGAGCACTTTAAAGCAGAAAGTCAATCCATAAACATATTTTAAAAACCAATAAATGGTATCTTAGAAAATGCCTCTTCTGATATGGGCTTCCTCATAGGTGAAGATCTTCAAAGGCTCCTTCTTTAACTGCTCAGATGGATAATTCATGGGAAAGGGTTCTTTGAAATCATGGCCCTTTTGAAATTATAGTTGGCCCTCCCTATCCACAGATTCTGCATCAATGGGTTCAACCAACCATGGCTTAAAAATATTCAAACAAGCAAACCGAAAAGCAAATCTTTTCAGCTGCTTGCCATTTTATATAAGGAACAATATTTTACTACACCGTTGTATAAAATGGGACTTGAGCATCCATGGATTTTGGTATCCACGAGAGATCACGGAACCAAACCACAGTGGATACTGAAGGACCACTGTATGGTACAATTCTTTCACTCAGAATATCCATATATCTTCTTCTTCTTCTTCTTCTTCTTTTTTTTTGGTATACTTTGAGCCCTTACTGCATGATGTTGCCATCTTGGTCCAGTCTGGGACATGTGCTTGTGCACGACATGGCTGTGGTCTCACTGCTGTCGCATCCCCATCCACTGCATCATATACTATTACCAGAAAAAAATCTCGTAATGGCTCCCTTTCTTGCAAAGATCTAATCATTAGCAGGCATGTGGTAAAGGCCAAAGCACTATCAAGTGCTTCCTTCCAGAGTAGCAATAGCAATAGCATGTGTATTTCTAGACTGCCTATCAGTTAAGTGCTCTTTAAGCGATTTACAATGTGTTAACTAATTGCCCCCAACAAGCTGGATACTCATTTTACCGACCTGTGGAAGCATGGAAGGTTGAGTCAACCTGAAGCCCGGCAGGATCAAACTCACAACCTTGTGGCTGCAGGACTGGTATTCAACCACTGTGCCACCAGGGCTCCCTGGTGCAGGAAGAAGCAGGCTGTACTGTGGATGGGAGAAGAGTATCCCTACTGCTGCCCATCCGCTGGCAGCCAACAGGGTGCAGTGGGGAGTGTTCAGGCCCTGATCCCATCCCAGCAATGGCACTGCCGGGATCGCAATGGGACAATGTGGGATCCAGGTATGGTGTGCAAAGGGCATGTTTTAAAAAGATCTTTGAAGTAAGATCCTTATCAGATCCCTGAAGTAAGATAAGAGATACTGGGCTCCTCCAAATCAGCCGAATCTGTTGAGAGGTTACAATATTAGTTGCTGTAATTCTTGGGAATTTTAAGAATATCAAAATAACCTTTTTTTGACAATTACAAGAATCAGCTTCAGCATTTTATTTCCACTACCAACTGGGTTTCTTTTAAATTTTGAGACATTTTGGAATTAAAAAGAAATTAAAATATGCTCCCTTATCTTTTCCTGTTTTCTTTTTAATTTTTTAATAGAGTTATCATGGTATAGCGCATCAGTGAAATGACACTTCTGCAGTATATATCTGTGACTTTAAAAATTGAAAAAAAAATCACAGAGCAGAAAATTTGCTTTTGAAAACCATACTCCAGTTTTTTTTAAAAAACCAATAGGCTGGGGCAATCCAAGAAATCAATGCAAACAACCCCTTCCACCATGAGAGGATGAAGAGGTGACAGATGCAAAGCTGAAAGAGCTATATTGTGAGAACCCACATTTCTTTAGCCCAGTCTGTAAAGCACACTGTATATTGTATTCCTTGGTAAAGTATATACCCTCACTCACAGGACCCTGGTTCTCAAATATGTGTGGCTTATCTCTGTAAGCATAAGCTGTTAGCATCTTGAGCAAAAATTATTTTGAGGTTGCCTCTTTCAGTCCCATTTGGATTTGCTGAGATATAAAGTTCATTCAGCCAATTATCAATGATGATCAATTGTCTTTCCTGTCATCTTGAAGACTCACATCAATAAAACAGTGAAGTGGTATCAGTGAAATAACCTCAACATATGAACACAAAATCAGGCATCAAATACTAAAAAGAGACATGCCCTTTCAACAATAGTAATTTAATAAACTGAACAAAAAACCTTTGCTAGCTGAGCATAATTGTACTTGTTTCCATTGCTTAGCAGAGTATCCAACTTGGAAATACAGGAAGCTATTCCTTGGTTGGACTTGTTCAGTGATGCTGTGCACCAGCGCTTTCCATCAGAACTATGTAGCTGGAGTCATGAAGTTGGAGTCAGAAACAATTTTGGGTGGTGTTGGAATCAGTAGAAATGTAGCCACTCCGACTTCAAAATAAAAATGTATAATATTGAATGCCTAGTTTTTTGCATATTGAATCTCATAAGAATTTAGGAAAGTTTTCTTGTTCAGAAACTTTAATCAGAGAAATAAATTTTATGTTCTATCAATCTAAGTAGCTTGATGATTCATACGGTGGTAATGAAATGCTTTATGCTACCATTTTATGAGAGTAAATATGGTACTGTATGACTCCAAATCCTTCATAAATGGCAAATCTATAGTAAGTGAATATGGTATTAGTAATTAGTGATTAGGTAATTAGTAAGTAATTACTAGGTAATTAGTAATTAATATATATTTGCCATTTATGAAAGATTTGTGTGGGAATGGTACAGTAGAAATGGTACAAGAGTCAGATCCAGAATCAAAGGTTTTGTGTACCAACTCCACAGCCCTGCTTCCTATCCTGCCAGGTCCAGAAGTTTTTCTGTAATCTACATTGTGGTCCCTCTGGCAGCCCAAGGAGGTTAAAAGATTCATTTGGTCTATCACAGAGAATGATGCAGAGCAAGTCTCAGATCACACATAGATACTTGGTACTTGGGGGCTGTATCTCTAGCATTCTCCACAAGATTGCAAAATCTCTGGGTGCCTAGTTCTTTGGAGTCAGCTTCCAGTTAATAGAACATTTCTAATACCTGGGCTAAAATGGAAGTAACCATGGTGGAAAGAGTGTGTCCTTTTGAGAACTCCATGCAAAAATGTATGTATATGTGGATTTATTTATTTATTTGATTACCATTCTCACCAAACAACAATGCTGAAAAGGCCATAAAGCAGGTGCTCAGGGAGCCTTTCCAGGGATGCTGTTCCTAAGCCAGAATGTTACCACTGAAAAGACCCCTTTCCCTAGTAGTTATCCACTTTTTCTTCTGCGAAACAATTCTGGAAGATCTCGTGCAAGATATAATTAAAAACAAAACACTTATTGTATATAGGGGAAGATCCATCCAGAGTTTGGGAAAATTAATTTTTGGATTACAGCCCCAAAAATGGGGATTTCAGGAGCTGTTCTCAAAAATGAAATGAAATGAAATAATAAAATAAAATAAAGAACATGATCTGGGTCATGAAGCCTCTTCTTTACAGTAGTCAGACTGGAGGGACATTCACAAACAACTTTCTACTACTGTTCCCAGGAAACTGGTATTCAAAGGCACACTGCCTCTGAACCAAGCCATCTAACCCCATGATTGGGCTCCAGTGTGGTACAGAGGTTTGAATATTGGGCCATAACTCTGGACACCAGGGTTTAACTCCTGTTGAGCCATGGAAACCCATTAGGTGATTTTGGGCAAGTCATATTCTTAGGACATTTCCGCACTAGGCTGTTATAGTGCTATTATTCCACTTGCAATATCCTACGGAATCCTGGGGTTTGCAGTTTCAGGAGGAGCCACCTGGCCCCTCCTGAAACTGTAAACCCCAGGATTCCATAGGATGTTGCAAGTGGAATAATAGCGCTCTAACAGTCTAGTGTGGAAATGGCCTTGGTCTCAGAGGAAGGCAAACGCAAACCCTCTCTGAACAAATCTTGCCAAGAAAATCCTGTGATAGGTTCACCTTAAGGTCACCATAAGTTGAAAATTACTTGAAGGTATACAACAACAAAAGACCATGTCTAAATTCACTCTGTCATTAGGCAGTGATACGATTGTCACAGACACAAGATTTAGGTGTCATGAAAGGGCAGTAAGTTGATAACCTTTTAAAAATACATCCCTGTTGCATTTTTACTGCCAGAGAAATGGAGACCCGCTTGACATATACTCTGCCTCAGCTGCTCAAATAACCTGGCTGGAGTTGAATATGCTGCCCCTTGACATGGTGTTGGAGTCTGAGTGCCATTTCCTGGTTGGCCTCAGGCAAGAAAAGTAGACAAAATGAGATAACTGCTACAGTCAGCTGAGGTATCATGAAAGGGTAGGACATGTATTTATTACTTTTTTAGTATAGTATTGTTTTGTTTTACTGCCAGAGAGAATAATGATATAGACTGACTTGGGAAGAGAACAAATATTGTTTTGCCTCTGGCAGAAGCAAGACTTCAGGTGATCCTTGCCAAGAGCATGTTAGCAGTATTGAATCCTACATTTTTTACTTTTTTTCTGTATTAAAAAAAAATCTAAGTCACAATTACCCTGCAAAGGGACTCAATGAAGCTTACTCCATAAAATATTATAATTTATATTATACAATAGTTTACAATAGCAATCAGTCCATAATATAATCAGGGGTAGGGGGTTATTGAAGAGAGTGTATTCCCATGGTTTTATCACAATAATGCAATAGAAACCAGTCCAGAATATAATTGAAAGAGGGCACATTAATGAACAGAGACGTAATATGTTCCCATACCCCTGAAAGACTCGAAACACTTTCTCTCCATATAGCTCCTGAGAGGCATTCCGAAAAGGCCTTGACTGCCTGGCTTCCTCCTTCACACCTCATTTCCTTTCTTAGCTTACTTTTCTTAATTTTCTATTCTTCTTTCCCAAACTTGTTCTTCTGTACAAGCCCAACTACCTGACTTGGCCTCCAGAAAGAAGTATCTCTATCCTCCTTTCTCCTTCTTGCTGTCTTCTCAAAGAAATTCGCAGATTAGTCTGCTCAACAAACAGAGACATGCAACACATTTCCTCTATTATTTGTTCCCTTGAGGCAGCAGGTCTTCCTGTTTTAGTGTATATGACTAAGGAGAGACACCCATCCTAATCAATCTGAATTTATCAAAATTACTATAACATATTTTGTACTTCAGTGTTAACTGGGGAATCTACAGTTAGGCAAAATCACCAGAAAAATTCTACTAAATTAATAACACAATAGATTAATCAATGATTTTGTTCCAAACTCTCTCTTTGGGCCCATTGGTCACTTCAGCAAGTTCATTTCTATCCAGGAAAAGTTATAGTTAACACCAATCAAAGCTGGTAAAAGTTGCTTTGAGTTTCTTAGGCTTGAGCCTCTAGTGAGACTGTCAGATGAAGGATCAGTGCCAGGCTGTGAACCTGCCAGAGCTCACAAAGTCAAAGTACCATTTAACCTTTTCATCAGCAAAGATGGTGATGCCAACTGAATCCCCTACTCCACTCCAGTACTTTCAAGATTCCTTGTTCTGTAAGCGCTTAGCTAAAATCATCACAGTACCTTGGCTGGGAAACTCATTTCCCCAGCAACAATATAATGTTGTAAGCTATCCTTGTTGTACTGCATTGTATTGAGAGAACCACTGTCCTGAGAGGGCAATTAAGACCCATTAGCTTCACATAAGGCCTGTACCTCATGGAGGCTGGACACTGCTAGAACTGTATTGTTGACCTACAGCTGTCTGCATTTTGGCATTCCTCTTGGGCCCATAGCTACAAGAGAACTGTTGTGACAGCAACTGGACCTCGGTGTTTACCACTGCACCAAGCAAATAACTTCTACAGCTTGGCTTAGATGATGGTGAGAAACAGAACTGGAAATTGCCAATATCCTGATGACACCTCCTTTTCAAATCACCAGGTGACCTCATCCCTCAGCTCCATAGATATTAAAAAGCATAGTGGGAAAGAGGGAACCTTGCTGGACCCCATGGTTCAAATGCCCCATTGCTGCCTTCTGAAGCTGACCCTGCAAGTTAAGAATACTGTTATCATCATGGCCCCCCAGTCCCAACCCATGGAGCAGGTCAAGCAAACTGTTCTGTGGTCTAACTCTTCACTGTGGGAAGAAGTGCCTGCTATTGTCTGTCCTGAATCTCTGGCCAAACCAGTTTCATGGGATGTTCCATTATTATGAGGAAAATAAAGCCTCTCCACCCATTTCCACCATATCATGCAATAAGCTCGTTGTACACATGCAAAACCTGTCCCTGGTCCCTGGCAAATGTATCAAATGCATAAGCACAGGGCTGATTTTATACAGAACTTGTGTGAGAGGGGGAAGCAACTCCCCCTCCAACTTTTCTCCTCAGCCTCCACTGAGGAGAATGAGCTCAGCCCGGGCCTTCCTCTCCCTCCGCTGTTACCTCTGGGTGCACGTCTTGTGAAAATGTCGAACCCAGACAGACCCAAACTGCAACCCTATGAGGCTGCAGTCCCACAAACTAGCGCCGCTGGAATTAAGCAGGGCTGGATTCTGAGTAAAATAAATCAGTACATGGAGGTATGTGGGCTAAAGAAGGGACGTATTGATTTTTGGCCCCGGGGAGTCCGGGGGCCGAGGCCCGAAAGCAGGCTCTCCCTCGCCCTTCGGTGTTCCTTTCTCCGGTATTGTTGGCCCACCTCGTCCTTTCTGCTTCCGGAGGCAGCGATGGGAATGATTTGCTGCAGATGACATCAGCTGCCTGTGGTGGATGCTGGCAAAGCAGCAGCGAGCGAGCGCGCGTGGCTCCATCGGCACCTCTCCTCCTCCTCCGTTGCCGCCGCCGCCGCCGCCCCCTCCTTCTCGCCAGGTCCCAGCCCCGCGCTGTCTCGGTATAAAAGCGCCGCCGCCTCCCCACCCGCCCTCACTCGCCCAGCTGCCTGGAGCGCGGTGGTGCCTCTCAGCCCGCTCGGCCCCCCCGCCCCCGGCCTTTGCTGAGGGAGGCGCCTTTGGAACTAACCCCTCTTCGTCCCCTCCCCGCTTTCGTCGCCGCCGCCCGAGGGGAGAGGAGCGACGAAAAGCGCCGAGGAGAAGGCGGCGGTGGAGGCGGAGGAGAGGGGCTTGCCAGGATGGCGACGGTGGTGCTGGAGCCGGAATCGGAGCCCTCTTGCAGCCTCCCCAACGCGGTGCCCCCCTCGCCGAGCCTGTCGCACCGCTTTCTCGACAGCAAATTTTACCTCCTGGTCGTTATAGGCGAGCTGGTGACCGAGGAGCATCTGAGGAGGGCCATAGCCAACATCGAGCGAGGTAAGGCGGCTGCAGGCATCCCCGCCCCTCCCCTCCCCCAGCCCGCCACCCCTCTTTCTCCTTCAGTTCTCCCTGGGAAGAGTTACTTCGTCTCCCCGCTTCCCTCTCTCCTCCTCTGCGGGAAGGGGAGGAAGACCCGTCTGGAGGCGACCTACAGGTTGCTCGAAAGTCCTCCATGCGGCTCTGCGGCGGAAACTGGGGGTGGTGGCGGTTGTAATTCTTTCCCCTGCAAAATCCCGAGCCCATGACTCCGCATAACCTTGCCACAACCTTCTCCCTCCAGCCCCGGCCACCGGTTTTTGTGCTTATTGTCTCTCCTCGGTGTGTAGCCTGGGTGTGAGAGCGGCTATGCGCTGATTTCATCGTCCAGCCCCAGAGAAGGTCCGAAAAAGGGAAATCTGATGCAACCACTCCCTTCTCCTTCACCCCCCTCCCCGCCTGACCGCTCTGTATTGTATGAATCTGTTGGAAGGAAACCGTGGCGCGTATGCATGTGTGTGTGCCAGGATCCTGCTGCCTAGAACTGCAGCAACAGAGTTGCCCGCAATCTCAGCGCCCCAGCCGGGCTCGCGTGGTCCAGCAGCCGCCTCCTCACCGCATCCCTTCTCACGGCGAGATTCTCCCTTTTGTGCTGCAGCCCAAATCGGGGAAGGGTGTGTGTTGTCTTTTCTTTTCGCTGGGAGGCTGCAGTGAGGAGCTGGAAGAAATGGCACCCTTCGCATTGTTTTTTTTTAAAATAAAATTTCCGCATCTGCTTTGAAACAAAAACCAACAGTAGCATCCCCGCATCGAGATACTGAACAAAGTTGATCGCGCCCGCCCCTCCCTGTCAGGGCAGTTTATTCGGTGGTGCGCTCTTAAGTTCTTAAAAAGAGCCTCTCCTTGTATCATCTGGCACGCAGGGAAAGGAGAAACTGCGGGGACCAAGTTGGATTTCTTGGGGCGGTGCGGGGGGGACGAGGAGCGTTGGAGGGAGTTGTCCAGGACAGGGCGAATCTCTCTTTCTTTGGTACATGAGATGCGGCGTCTGGAGATGTGCGTGGCTTTCGAGCTTCTGCAGCAGCCGGGAGGGGAGGGGAGGGGCAGGCAAGTGGGGTGGGTAGGGAGGAGGCAGGCAGGCAAGCTGGTTCCCCGGCCTCCCGGCAGAAGGATCTGCAGTTGGCTTGTGGGCATTTTGCTGCGCCAAGAGGCACCAGGAAGGTGGGGATGGGGAACACGCCACCTCTTACGCAGTTGTTGATTGTGAGTTTGCTCCACTTCTTCCTCCCATGAATTATAGCCCTCTCTCTCCTTCCCTATTGTGATTACCGGCACACACCCAAACCCCCCATCTCTGGCTCAGAGCAGAGGTCGTTCCGGTCTTTTGCAGCGCCAGCCAGAGTGCCTCCTTCCCATTTTCTCTTTTTCACCTCTTGTTGGTGCTGCTGCTACTGCTATTGGGGAGTCTGCCCAGAGATACCGGCTTGTGGGCGTGGTGCAGTCCGCAGTGCGGTCCCTATGGCAGCCCATAGCGGACAAAGGGCGTTCACACAGTCAAGGAGAAGAAGAAAATTACATGAAATCTCCATTCGCAGTCAGTTGGTTTGTCGTCCCTGAAAATTGAACTTTCAAGGACCGGGAGAGTTTGTGTATAGGAGAAGATGACGCTTCTAATTGAAAAGGATGCAGAGGTTTCCTTTGTTTCCAACTTTAAGTCAGAAGTGGTTTGGGGTTTGTGTATTAGGGATTTCAGCAATAACCAAGATTTCAACAGCAACAACAGAGGGATTTTTCCAGAGAAGCAACAGTAGCAGTAAATGAAAAGAGTACTGGTTATTAAAATATTGCACACTTTCTCTCTCTAAACCTTGGTACTGCCCAAGTGTAGACAACTGCTGTTGGGGATCAAGTGGGCAAGTTAGCTTTTGTTTTCTGAAACTTACAGCACATTGGAATATTGGTGAAGACAAGTGGATTTCTTTTAGGTAGCAGTCCTTTAAATATAACACTGCATCTATTGTGCTAGTCTAAGAAAATTGATTCAACTGTACAAGTAGGTTGACTGCTACACACTGAATGTGTATCAATAGATGTTTTTACACCGCCTTTGATAAAATTAAATTTTTGAACAAATATATTTTTCTTTCTCATGAGTTGTGGCTCCATTTGGAAAGGAAGGTTTCAGGAGTCTGCCATTGTCAGAGAAGCTTTAGGCAATGCCTTGGTTGGATTCACACTATATAGGTGTGGTTCAGCAGATGGAGGACTTCAGCTGGCTCTTTGTATTGTTACATCTCTCCCTACAAGTGGTTCTAATTTCATAATTACTTGCAGCATTTCTTCTTTGATCTTGTTGGATATGTAGCATTCTAAGTGAATACAGGGCCACTTGTCCTGGTAGCTGTTTTTATAATTGACCTGTTTTGTTGCTTCCTCACCCCATTGTTTAGTGATTCAAAACCTGATGAGGATGATCTTTGTTTTATACTCCTCTGGTCATCTTCTTTCTAGTTTTACCTAGTTTAGATTAAGTCTGAATGAGTTGTATTTGACTTAAGGTTATTAATAATTCAGTGTAGCAAATGGGTATGCATTATGCTGTGCAAGCATTTGATGTCTGTTTTTTACCCAAGAACATATATAAAGATATACAAAGTTCCTATATAGTTTGTAGCTTTTTTAAAAAAAATCTGGGATTTGAAACTGAAAGTTGCATGTAATACCTTTAGAAATGCAGCACTGCACATATATTTGGTTTGATGTTGAACCTTGATTGGGAAGGTCTGCAGATTTTTTATCGGTGATGCATATATGAGCTTGATTAAATTTCTTTCCTTTTGGAAAAATAATAAGTTGGAAATGGTATCTTGTCATTTTAATGATACATTCACTGCAGGGCCTTCAAGATTACAGATATTGGGTCTGTGGTTTTGCTGCTTGGGCAGCATCGTTGACAATACTGGATTCATGTGCATCACTGCAGAGAAATCTGGGAAGACATTGTTGTGTGGTGGTGTCTTATTAAAGGTTTATTCTAAGTGGTTCAATGATGATTTGTTTTTTATTTTAAAAATTGTCCAGAAAGACATGAGATTGCAACATTATCCTGCATGGTTGGTAGATTTTCTATTAAGCTGTTTATTTCAGTGCAAAACATATCCTTAAAACTCTCAGATATCTATATAACTCAAGATTTGTGGGTGTGCCCAGGTTGCTAATGGAGAATCCATTGTCAGATCTCCATCTCTTTTCACAGAAGAAAACAGACAATCCTGTCTCAGATGGACTTGCTTTCATCATTCACATTAATAGCAGCATATTTTCAACATTCTGACCTACTCCCATTAGTGAATTTTCTGAGTTTTTTTTCCCTTTTTGTAGGAAGTCAGAAGTGCTGAATCATAGGGCTGTATAGTAAAGACCAACGTTGGAGTATTACATTACAATATTTTATTCAAAGCCTTGGTACTGATTTTTATCTTAACGAAAAAGTTTCTCATTTGCTGCAAGAGACTTGCATGATGCACAACTAAGAAGGATATATGGCTAAAGTTTTATCTGTGTATACAAAGGGGCATTCTTGCATTAAAAATGAGCATCCTTAAAAATTGCTGAATGTGGCTGCCAAGTGCTCTGTAGCCTGATAGCTCGTCTTCTAGTAGTCTTTTCCATCAGGCATAGGAAGCACAAAACTGTCTCTGAAATAAAATGTGTGCATAGGCACAATAACACAGTCTCACCATTCACACAATTGGTTGTGAATATGTTATCCGCACAACATCTCCTATATAATATAATGAGAAATGTATCTGATGACTGGAAGGTATCCAATCCAATCAACTTTATTATGATAATAGAGCTATGATAAAATAAAAAAAACAGAGCATAGGGGAAAATCATGATGTAAAAAAACAGCTCCCAGGTACAAGAATTTCTGTATACAAGAATTTCTTTTTAATGCTGGGAGACATGGACTTTGAAGACTGTCACTACTATGTTATATCGAACATACTCTTAATACACTCTTTGAATTACAATAAAAAGGTGTTAGTAAAAGAAGGTGACATTGAAAAGAGGCACCAGACTTGTACGTTTTGAATTAAATACCTCTACTACCTCATGACAGTGTCTTTCTGCTAATATCTTATAGTGGATAGAGCAAGAAATGCCAAGCAGTTAATTCTTCTTATGTCAGGTTGTACGTAGGCTCTAGAATGGCTGCTGGCAATCTGATGCTTCTTGATTTTTTGGACTACAATTCCCAGAATCATTGACCATTAGCCATACTAGCTGACGCTGATAAGAGTTGCCATACAAAGCTTTTAGAGAGTACCAGATTTTTAAAACTGCTCTAGGGTAAATGCCCTTGAAACTTATATACTTATGTGTAATCACATGAAGACATCATATTGACCTTGATAGGACCATGCACTTAATTGTGTTGGACTACAGCCTTATTTTAACCCCCAAGTGTGAGGGATCATCAACACACGCATTTCTATCAGTGACTTTAGCAGTGGGCTGGAGAGCCTATGGTCTAGCTGCTGATGAACTCTTAATCCCATCATTCCTCTCATTATCGTTCTGGCTTAAGGAAACTGCTTTGAATGAAACCAGGGACATCTAGACAACCGCAGGCTTATCAACTCTGTTGGAGTGTTGTCAGGTGATTTAACATGTATGAAACCTGTTGCCACATAGTAATCAATAAGCTCATTCATCTTCAAAATATGAAAATTGGTTTTTTCATGTTTGAAGTTTTGGGTTTGATTCCTACTGTGCAATCAGAAGAGATGGGGTTACACCTTTGAAAAGACATATATTAGTACAGCTGTCATGAGTTTGGAGGCGGTATTAGCCATCTATAAGACCTCATGGGACTATACGCCTTGTTGTGTCCTTCATCTTTAATTTAAAAAGTTCCCCAAGGGAGTATTGAGGCATTTTGCCATGTTTTTGCCCTCCTTTTTTGTTCACATTTTTGGAAGAAGTTGGGGGTGGTCTGATGTCCATGGGGTGCATGTTCTCTATCTCTCTATTGCTCAGTAGAAGAGTACCCTCTTTGTATGCAGAATGTCCCATGTTCAGTGTGTGGGATTTCCAGTTATAAAAAGTTTGAGATCAAGTGGTGAGAATGATTCCTGCATATGAACTGCTGCAGGTCGGAGCAAACACTATTGGGCTATTGGGCTAGCTGTACAAAACAGTTGGATCTGGTGCAAGACAACTTCCCATGTTCCTAAGCAGAGACAGAAATTTCAAATTTTCATATAGCAACTCACAGAGAATACTTTTCATTAGAGACAGCCTACTTATTTGGCTGGGAATCATTCATGATGTCATGAGTCAACAGATGAATACTGGAAGATGAATCAGCTTTCCTCCCATTGTGAACTCTGACACATTTGGTTGTTACTGAATCTCACCATGAAGAGCAGTGAGGGAGGTCCATTCTGACTCAATTTAGGCAACAGTACCCTACAGGCACCACATCTGGACTGATTTGGAAGCTAAGGAATGAGTGATGTACCTGGTTAGTACTTGGATGGGAGACTGTCAGATGAATACCAGGTACTGTAGGCTATACAGACATCCCTCCACATTTGTTAGGCTTAGGGGCACAGGATCCTCGTGAAAATGGAAAAACTGTGAATAACCATATTTAACACACAAAAAAGTATCATCACTTTATTCAGCCCACCATGGATTCCTTTGAGATATCAGGGTTCCTTCACAAGGCAGAAGTGGGTGGGTGGTGGGGCTTACTGCCACCTCCACTGTTGCCTCACACCATTTTTAATAGGGACTTACAAGCCTCGTTCAAGCCTGCAGTTTCTCAGTCTCACAAGGCTTGCAGTCCCTATTAAAAATGGCATAGGGAGGCAGCAGAGGTGACAGCAAATAATCCATGAATAATCAAATCCACAAAAGTGAAACCTGCAAATGTGGAAAGCTGACTATATTTCAGAGGCAGGACATGGGAAAACCACCTCTGAATATTCCCTGCCTAAGTAAACTATAAAATTCATGGGGTTACCATAAGTTGTTGGGCAACTTCAAGGTACATACATTCACACACAGATGATTGTTTGGACCTAAATCCCCCTGGACTCAGTTTTTCTCCTAATTTGTGTATATTGCAGTTCAGTTTGTGTCCATTTAGAAGTAGACACAAATGGGATTACAGTGCACACATATTAAGTGGAAAAGTCAACGAAGAACACCTAGTATGGTTGAGTAACTACAGTCAGGTACATTGAGAAGTTTCCTTGGAATATACTTCTATTTTGAGTTGAATACTTGTAAATAGTTTAAGACTGACAATGCAAAAATGCACACTTATGAAAAGAGTCATTCATTTTTTGGTTTCATCTGTATCCCATCTTTTTTCAATGAGTGATGTACATGCAGTGAAGCTGGTGGCTTCCATGGTACAATGAATGTGCTCTGGCTTTTGGTTCAAATGATAAAAGAGATAAGAAGCTGAACTCTATCACCATTGCCCGAAAGAGTTAGTGCTTTGGACAGCTCCTTTAAGGTTTGGACTGATAGCCAGAGCAGACTAGGACAAGGGAGCCGCCCACCACTGGGGTGTACCTTGGCCTAAATCCAACACACTGGCTGCTGGAGTCTCAGTACAACAGAGTTCTTCGCATCCCCAGCCGTCACCCCTTGGGATAACATAAAAACTGAGATCTGGAGGCTTTCCTAGCATTCCAAAGAAAGTTTTTGGGGGGCAGGATGCACAGGGCTCTGCAATAAGGAAAGAAAGTCAACACCCACTGATGCTAATAACAAAACAATTCCACCAACAGATGTCTCCTGTTGGTTTGGAATATCCTTTCCATTTTAATGTCACAACAGCCATGCAAGGTAGGTCAGCGAAAAGATTAGAGACTGGCCCAAGGTCACCACCAGTGAGTTGGATGGCCTAGTGGGACTTGCACCTGGATTTCTCAAATAGTAGTTTAGCACATTAATCGCTATGGCCATTTCCACACTAGACTGTTAGAGTGCTATTATTCTACTTTCAACATCCTATGAAATTCTGGGGTTTGCAGGATTCCATAGGATGTTGAAAGTGGAATAATAGCACTATAACAGTCTAGTGTGGAAATGGCCTATGTTTGTCATGTGTATACTCGTCTTGGTAGAATCTCAAAAAGTTAATTGTAACATTGGGTAGTTTTAGTTTTACTGCATCATACCTTTTCATTGAGAGTCAGCACAGTGTAGTGGTTTGAGCCTAGGATTGTGAGTTTGGAGACCAGGGTTCAGATCTCTACTCAGCCATAAAGGCCAGCTTGGTGACCTGGGGCAAGTCACATTCTCTCAGCTTCAGAGGAAGGCAATGGCAAGCCCCCTTTGAACAAGTCTTGCCAAGAAAACTCACAAGAGGTTTGCCTTAGGGTTGCCATAAGTCAGAAACAACTTGAAGGCAAACAACAGGAACAACCTGTTCATTATTTTCTTCGTTCATTTCATGAAACAATACATTATAGAAATTGGAAATTTTATACTACAAAATACTGCAGTTTTAGCATAGAAATGATTCCACTCATATCACAACACCAGGTTTCTACTACATGCAAGAACCAATTGTTGAAAATTATATATATAAAAAAAATATTCACAGCTTGGGCCCAAAAAGAATCACAGTAGATCACACACTTCTATCTGTTTTACAGTTAATTAGTAGAATTAATCTGTTAATAACTTCCAATAAGGCTTGACCAAAAATTTATAAGCATGTGTGTGTGTGCATGTGACTTCAAGTTGCTTGCTGACTTACAGTGATCCTGTGAATTTCAAGGCATGGAATACTCAGAGGTGATTTTGCTAGTTCCTTCCTCTGAAATATAGTCTACAGCACAGATACAATATATTGTTGTCAAAATCAGTGTGGTCTGAATATTGCTTAATCATCTTATTGTTGTTGGGAGTTGTCGAGTTGTTTCCGACTTACAGTGACCCTAAAGCAAACCTGTTATGGGGTTTTCTGGGGCTGAGAGTGTGTGACACACCCAAGGTTGCCCAGTGGGTTCCTATGGCCAAGTGGGCAATTGAACCCTGGTCTCCAGGCTCATAGTCCGGTGCTCAAACCACTACACCATGATGGCTCTCCTAACCATCTTATTTAATTCTAATAAAGAGATTGTGGGAAAAAAAGTATGGATAAAATGTATGAATAGAATGTTATAAAACGTATGGATGTTTATTTCCTATTCAGCCCATCTCATCTGTCTTACAAAATTTACAAGAATAAAACAGGGGAGGGAATCATGCAGTCCTTCAGATGTTTTGAACTATAACTCCTTACCTTCTTCAGTACTAGGACTTCTAGGACTTCGGGGCATTTCAGTACAACAGAATCTGAAGGACTTACATGCTTTTCACCCATGGACAAAAACTTTGCAGTAAGGGATTTTAAGAAACACTGCCTAGGACAGTCTTCTTTTTGGCAATTTCCTTTCCTTCAGAAGGGGCGAACAAGCGTCCGTGACAATAGTGGTGCAAAACCACCACTGGAGTCATTGGGCTGAATTCAGTTGCTACCTCTTAGTTAGGCCATTTTCCCACTCCACTGTTTTAGTGCTATTATTCCACTTTCAACCTCTCTCTGGAATCCTGGGGTTTGCAGTTTAGGGACAGGCCTTTAGAATTCTCAGCCAGAGAACTCTTGGGCCTCAGTAAACTACAAACCTCAGAATTCCACGGGATGTTGATAGTGGAATAATAGTTTTATAACAGTGTAGTGCGGAAATGGCCTTAGAGTAGACTCATACGATAGAATTCATATTAATGTTGGTTTACTGAGCTCCCATTGATTTAATGGGTTTATTTTAGTGAGTAGTAACAACCAAAATTTAGCCTATTTTTACTGCAGATTAAAACAGTCACAAACCCAGGAATCGTACTGCTAAGAGGGAAACAACTGGATTTTTTTTCGTAGTTTAGTTTAATTTAATTGCTGTTGTAAGCAGAGTGAGTTCATACCAGTCAATGCTGGGATCTTAATTGCCTTACAGAACTTTTAACTGGTCAGTATGATATTCTAACTTCTTCTTCTTAACCACATGGTGCTTTTAGGTTTTTTAAAAATTGTTTCCAGTAAAGTCTTAGCCCTAAGATGTGATAGGAGTTAATGATCCAACTCTATGGGAAGTCCAGCTAGTGTTACGTGTGCTGTTGTACCTGTGGTTCTTCCCTCTTTTTAGCCAATCCCTTCCTGTTTTCAAATGAATACAGAGATTAAATGCTACACATGTACATGTTTGTGCAAGAACTTTTATCATCTTTTTGTTCTGCCTTCATTTTTACATTAACCAAAACAGTTTGGGCAGTTACAGTATCAATCTGCTCAAGTGTAAGCCAGAAAGGTACATGAGTATCACATGAGGGCCTTGAACTTTCTTTTACCTTCATAGATGCTTTAGTTTTGTTTAAAATTTTGCTCTCTGAAAAGAGGCAGGTGACCTTTTAAAATATGACATGGCAACTAGTTTGGATTTGTTTGCAAAACATCTGCATTTATCCTGCCATGTAGAACAATTGCTTGCAGGGATTTTTGGTTTTTAGAAAACTCAACCTTCAAACTGTCCACAATGATTATATCCATTTAATGTTTAGTATTTGTGTCTTTTAAAGTTCTGAATGGCGAGGAAGCCTTTCCTAAACAGATAGTAAACTTAAAAAAGAACCGCAAAACTGGCTACTTTGGTTTGAAAAGTTCCAGTTCTAGACACTAAGTAGGGTTTATTTTTGTGAAAATAGAAATGTAAGCTTATCATTTCCAGAATTCTTGAAAGGCAATGTTAAGTGTAATTAAGTATAATAATTACCTAGTTGGGTTGTACTCCCATATTTAGCTCCACCCATGCTTGAACCAGAGCTTGTGCTGCTTGTCATTCAGTGGGGAATTCTCAGAACTGTAGTCCAACAGGGAACTTAAAAGTTTCACATCAGCCTTTAGGTCAGCTAAAGGTCCATGTGAAATTTTAAAATATTACCTTGTTGGACTACAAGGGCCATTTCTGCACTAGACTGTTATAGCTTCAAGCCCCTCCCTCAACTGTAAACCCCAGGATTCCATAGAATGTTGAAAGTGGAGTAATAGTGCTATAACAGTCTAGTGCGGAAATGACAAAGGTCCAACTCAGTCTGAACTTTTCTGAACTCAATCTGCTTGCAACAGCAATTAAATTTCAATATGAAAAAATCCAGTTGTTTCACTCTTAACAGTGTGGTTCATGGATTCATATGCAGCAGTTGCATTCTATTCTTAATTACATACTTTTACTAACTCTTGTTTAATTCAAACAAGACTAGGTGGGTGACAGAGGGAAAGAGAGAGGGAGACTTTTCAGTAGTGGCACCCAGTTCAGAAAGTTCCTTCCTAGGTGGGCTGTTGGGGCACCTCTTTATAGTCTTTTCAGCAGCAGGTGAAGACCTTTCTCTTCACTCAGATCTTTTAAACAAGTTGCATTTTTCCTTTTAAGCTTGGGTCTCTCAGTTTAAAAGGCAGTAGAAGTATTTATTTATTTATTATATTTGCATGCCGCTTTTCTTCCAGCACAGGACCCAAGGCAGTTTTCAATATTGTTTGACAGTGTATTTTAGAATTACAGTGGCATCTCTGCATTCACAAGAGTTTTGGGCACAGAACTCTCATAAAAGGGGGGGGGGGAATCTCAAATAACTCACCCCTTATACAATCCCCTTCGCATTCCCTTCTGGGGCTCCTGCCTCCCATTCCCTTGTCTTTTGCGTGCCAGAGCCAGAGGCAAGGGAGTGGGGAAGGGAGAGCTCCGGAAAGGTGAAGGACAGCTTGCTCAAGCCTTCCCCCTCTCTATTCTCTTGCCTTTCGCCTTGGTGCAAGTTCTCAGTACTGGGGCCAGAGGCAAGGTAATGGGAGGGGCAGCTTCAGAGAGGTGAAGGAAGGCTTGTGCAAGCCTCCCCATACCTTTGCCTTTTGCCTCAGTACAAGTTCTCAGTGCTGAAGCCAGAGGCAAGAGAATGGGAGGAGGGAGCTTCAAAAGGGAGAGGGAAGGCTTGCCTTTTGCCTCGGTGTTAGAGGCAAGGGAATGGGAGGGGGGAGCTCCAGAGGGGAGAAGGAGGGTGCACATGTGTCTCCCCCATTTCCTTGCCTTTTGTCTGGGGACTTGCCTTCCTTCTCCATGCCCAGCAAAATACAAGGAAATGGGGAATGTGGGGGGAGGCATGTATGCGCCTCACAAATAATCAGATCCACAAAGGTCAAATCTGCAAGTATGGAGGGAGGACTGTACTGTATTTGCTGGTGTATAAGATGCATTGCCATATAAGATGCATCCTATTTATATACCAGAAGGTACTATTAGCTGGTATATAAGACACACCAGCATACAAGATGCACCTCATTATCAAACAGTATTTTATGGGGAAAAAAGTGAGTCTTATATGCCAGCAAATACAGTATTTAAAGCTTGTGTATTTTGGATGTAAGATTAGATACATAACAGATAGCATGACTCACCGGAAAAGACAGAAATGCTCAATAAATTGGAAGGCAGTTGGACAAATAAAAAACTGCATTACAGATGTATTAATTCAATAAAAGTTTGCAAGACCTCTCATTTATAGAGGTACCATCCATTGAAGCTTACTTGTTGGCAAATAATAAATTTGTGACAACAAATGGTGTGGCAAAATCTGGTAGTTTTGTGCATATTTTATTTGATTTTATGATCAACCTACCTTCAGTTCCTTTTGTTTGGGGGGGCAGAGAATGGCAGAGTAGAGATTTTCAAAGACGTAGTATGTCTGTCAGATGGAAAGAAGGTTTCCTCGCTGATATGAAGCAGTTTTTTCAAATGTAGCTGAAGGAATTCACCAGCTTAGTTTCTGATGAACACTGTGGCCTGGCATTGAAGAGATGTCCAGGTGACCCTCTTAAATTCTCCAGTTGTCTGGAGATTGTAAAACCATGTCTGCCTCATAGCCCAGCCTGACAGCTCTCCCTTCCAATAGGTAACCTCAGCTGACATGACTGAGGAATCAAAAGGGTGCCTTTGTCCTGCCTTTGTAGGGTCTAGGTCTATAAGATCTAGGCCACAGTGCAGGGAAGCACCTTTCTGAACTACAACTCCCAGAATTTCTCTGCTAGCATAATTTTCTGGGGATTCTGGAAGCTGCAGTCCCACAAAATGAACGTTTCCTGTCTCTGGTCTGGACTGATGGTTTGGCTGGTAGACCACAGTGCCTGGTGGTCTTATGGTCTCCACCAGCATCTTGTATAATTTAGTAATTTGGGGACTGGTCAGCTGAAGACTCCTGTTGTCTCCACTGGTGTATGATTATGGAGATGAAAGGGGCAGGACAAAAAAGGCTGCAGGTACAGAGGTGGTTAAGAAAAGGGATAGCTTTCAGCTATTTCTTTCCTCAGCATATGGCTTTCAGAGGGTGGGGTATTCTTAGTACTCTTGGAGTAGTAATTTGGACAACTGCCTGTTTTATTGCACATGGAATAGAACACCCTCGCTCTGAGGAACTCTCACCCTAGTAACTATTTCTTTGGAGAAATAGGTGGCCCCAGACCCTATAGTCTTTTCTTTTGTTTCTTTAGCTTCCTCCTGCTACTCCCTACATAAGCCTGGAGAAAATACATCTGGTTGCATAATGGATGTACATCATGAGTGCAACTTACACAATAGGATTCTGACCTAACACTTTTTTCTCTGACAGATCTGTGAACAAAGGATTAACCTAGGTGTTAACAATGTGTGAAAAAAGACAATTAAGCGTTAACTGTTAGGCTTTTTCTGCACCACCCTCCCAACCTGCCATGGGATGGGAGAAGGATGAGACCACAACAGCAGTTCAGCATGATGTCACCGCAGTCCCATCTTTCTCCCATCCCCAGGTACAATCATGGATTAAATCATTGACAGGTTTTCCCTGTCAGTGCCCTGCAATCATGCCCCCATTGCAGACATACCTGTCCTGCAGAAGCCCGGGAAATGCAATGGCTGTGCTTCCTGCCCCAGTGCAACCTGGGAAGGTACCCGGCTGTGCCGTGGAAGGCCATGGTGCTTCCTTCATGACAGAGCCAGCTAGTGCAGAGGGGAATGCTCCTGTTGTGCTTCCCTTCTGGTAGAGTCAATCCTGGGATCTCCAATGGGAAACTCCACTAAAAGGTAGGGTGAGGAAAGGAGCTTAGTCAGAATTGTTCTTCTGTGCTTTGGCCACCATTTCTGATGCAGTTTAAGACTGGTACTGTTTGGATATTCATCTATCAGCGTTTTTAAGTGTGAAGAAGTGGAGATTCTAGTTCAAGTTAGAGACTGATTAGAGAAGTCCCCAGACCAGTACATGTTTATAACAGATCTTGGGAAAATTACTTGTTTGGACTAAAGTGCTCACACACAACTTGGTAAGATGCTGATTGGGGATTCTGAGGGCTACCATCCAAAAAAGTAACCTTTCCAACCTCTGTTTTTTGGAGCAAGTGAGACTGACTTACTATCCGCATTGCACTGTATTTGCAATAATGTCAGTGTTTTAGAGAAATGTAAGTTCGTTTTTTATTATATTATTCAGTAGCGTATGAAAAATAAGCTTCCTTTATTTTGTCTTTCGAAAATAAAAAGTGTCCAAGATGTCCTTGGGCAGAATCCGTTAGAATTTTATGCATGTAACCATTAGTTTTGGGGTTTTCATATTATGTTGCAAACTTGGTTTGAAAATACGTAGCAATTGGTATCCCATAATCTTTCTACATAATAACAGATGTAGTAAAACAGTTTTATAAGGTGTGCTGATAAGCACTGGTGCTAGGTTCTGTTAATAACTACTAAACTTGTAAGAATTTGAGAATCTTTATGTTATTATGGAAAGATAGTGACATGAAAAAGGAGGATAGATAAAACTATATTTTTTAAAAATGGCTTTTTAAGAGTAGGCCCTGGAGATGAGATTTAAAGAAAGTAAGTATACAGGTGCATCTAAATTTTATTGAAAAAAATCCACAAACAATCATTGCATTCTTATCCAAGAATTACATGCTCATGTGTCTTGTCTTGCTTTTTAGGAATCCGATCATGGGACACAAACCTAGTAGAATGCAACTTGGATCAAGAACTTAAACTTTTCGTGTCTCGCCATTCAGCTCGATTTTCTCCTGATGTGCGAGGTGAGTCTTGCTTTTCAAATCTGACAACTCTAAATGCTTCAATGAAACTTGATTGTAAATGGGTTTGGAAGTTTGAATTATATGAAATTGTTTGGGGGATTAGAATAAGCCAAGCGTACTTTGGAGGCATATTGAAAGTCAGATCTTTCAATCTGGGATTTAATATTTAAATATAAACCTTTTCTGGAGAAGGAGGAAGAACTTCAATTTCCCATTGGCTTGGTAGTCTCTAGGTGATGTATTTGCATGACTTGCCTGTTCCAGTCCTCCGTGCAAACTATTTTAGCATATATACTGTAGAAGGAATGAGGTGGGCATGGGTGAACTTTGGGTTATCTGACTCACATTGATTGGGTAATCAGTGTCATGGAATTAGATAAAATGTTGGCAGTTATTCTACACTTGCAGTGTTCCATTCGACAATTCTGCCAAAAGTCTGATATGCTCACTGTGTGGAAAACTGCCATAGGCAACAGTGACCTATTGAAATGTCCAACTATTTAAGAATCACTGTCTCTTATAAGAAGAGAGAGAGTGGGAATCTCAGGCCATTTCTGCACTACACTGTTATAGTGCTCTTATTCCACTTTTCAACATCTTATGGAATCCTTGGGTTTGCAGTTTAGGGAGGGGCATTACCAGAAAAAATCTGATAATGGCCTCCCTTCACACAATGATCACATTGCTGGTGGCCGTGTGGGAAGGGTGGAAGTGCTATCAAGCGCTTCCTTCCTCAGTGCAGCACAGGAAGAGGTTGGCTGCACCGTGGAAGGAAGGAAGGAGCATGTCTCGAATGCTACCCATCTTCCAGCAGCCAGCTGGGTGCAGAGGAGACTGAGTCCCATTCCCATCCTGGCAGTGACACTGCTGGGATGATGCTGGGACGTCATGGGGCCATGGCATGGTGCGGAAATGGCCCAAGACTTGGATAACACTGGTAGATTCTGCTCCAGCCCAGCCTTTGTAGCAAAAAATGTGACTGAGAAGCACAAACTGTTCCAGACAAAGAAAAATGAAATGAATTTATTACTTTTCATTCAGGTCTTTTTTAAAAAGTGAAACAAAAAAATCCTGTGCAAAGTCATCTAACTGGCTATATTCCATAGGGACAGAATAATATTTAGAAGTATTATATACCATGTTCATAATGCCAAGTTGATTATGAGCAAACAGCTTCTTGGTTTGACCATTGGTCCTTATTTTTCGTATGATGGATATAGATGGGTGAATGAGACTAGGCAGCTGCGTTCTTATTCCAGAGCTTGGGGGAAAAATACTTTTTTGGATTAACATTCTCAGAAACCACCTCCCAAAATGGCCACATGCTGCCTAATTAATTCTGTGAACTCTAGTCTTAAAAGTAACTTTTCCAAGCTCTGATCGATCTGTCGATCTATCTATCTATCTGTCTGTCTTTTAGTATTGTAAAAATAATGGCTGGAATCTTGTTCCTGTTCCTCCTAGCTACACACACATGCTGCTGTATGCTGTCTAGGCACCTTATGCCCTCCCCTGGCTACTAAATAGCCATGGGGGTACAATCTCTAATGGGGAGCTGATCTCTACATGAGAGGAAGTGACAGTCCAATGCAATGGGCATTATCCTCTAACTGCAAGAATGTTGAATGGTAGCCAGTAAGTTTGTATCCATGTCTTGCACTATAGCTTAACTACATCTTGGCCTTTCAGTATCGACACCATTCTGTGTTAGGATACTGCGTTGCCATCACTCTGCACAAAGCCCATCCTCCAGAAGTTATTTTGCAGGCCTGTAGATTTTAAGATGAAAGAGACACAGTGGACTTGGATCAAAATCTCTTTGGGTATCTGGCATATTGGGAGGCCGGTGTACAGCTTGTGGGGAGTGTTTGCCCCTCTAAATCTCATTGAACTACAGCTCCCATCAGCCCAAGCCATAATAAGAAATACTAGAGATCATGGAGTTGCAGTTAACGATACTGTTTAGAGAACTTCCCCAGCCTTGGTATTGAATATTTCTTGGCATTCAAAAGACAGGGAAAGTTCTTCATATGCAGTGTTCTGTGAACTTGTGAACTTGTCTAAGGCTACAAATGTCTATATTGGTGCCACCAGTTTGGATATAAATTTAGAAGACATGCAGCAGCAAATGTCTGACTTAAATCAGAGGCTGCTAAGTCTCTTACTTGGGCAGAGTGCTTGACAGCATTATACAAAAGACTAAAATAAAGCAAATCCTCTTGCTCCTATTCAAATGAATAAAGTAAGATTTTATGCATCGTGTTTCAAGTGGTAAGATTTAAAGTAGTCTAGGAAATATTTGTACGAAAATGTATTTATAGCTCTTTTTTGGACTAGATTTTGTGCTTAGTGTGCCATCATGGAAAATAACAGTTCAATTGCATGTGACTAATTCATCACCACCTTTATGGCATGCAATTATGAAAATATTTCCAGTACTCAAATTGTGTAACAAAAAACTGGAAAAGTCTTTAACGTACTGAAAGGAATCTGTTTTATACTTGAAGCATGCCTAAAAATTAGTAAAATGAAATTTGTTTTCAGTACTGTTTTGTTTGGTTTGTCTGCATAATGAAAAACATGATTTGGCTTGTATACGTGCATGTTTCTTAATGTCTGGGTGTTGCAGCTTTTGTGTGAACCATTTTTCTACTATTCCTTACAATTATTTTGTGATCCTAGTCATAAAATGGACAGGGAAGCATCTAAGTCTCATAAAGTAGACCTGACCTTAGTTATATTATAGTACCCAAGCTGTATAAGATGAAGTGAAGTTAACTGATGAACCTTGTCTGATGTTGCTGGCAGTTACTTATGTTAGAGAAATGTGAAATCTAATTAATGGTTGCTGTGACAACAAATAACATTTTTTCCAGTGTTGTGATGCAGTGGCACTCAGGGGGTGGACCCTGCTTCGTTTACAGCAGAAGGGCAAGCAGAACATTTTCAATAATAATAAATGCAGCTTTAGTGGGTCAAATCTGTGCCAAATACACTGTCCTTGAAAGTGTCTAACATCTGATGATGGATTATAGTCAAACATTAATGTATATATTTTACCAATCTATTTCAAGACACCTTAGGAGGACCAGAAATATTAGTTGTAGCTCTATCACTATTGCTTGGTATTAAGTCAAGAAAGGCTTGCAATTATTTTTTTAAAATCAGTAGATTTTTAGCTTGATCTTCTGCTTAAGGTATACTTAAGGGTGGCTTAATTAAAACGTTTATAATGTTGCCTGCATATTAGCATGTTTGAATTTAACCCCATTGCTGCCCTTGTTTTAAATGTGGGCTGGGAAAGTATGGCTCTCCTGCAATGCCATTTTTGTAGCCTCCAGCCCCCCTTTTTTTTGGAGAAGAAAAATTTAACTCTTTTCCCCCTAAAAGCTATTTAGTGGGATTGAGAGGCAATTTTGGCATGTTTTTGGCCTCAGGTTACTTCCTGTTGGGGAAAATGTATCTCACGGGCCAAAAATGACTGAAAGTAGGCCAAAACATTGTGAAATTTCCCCCACAGAGCCAGGGATATCTGGAAGGAAAAAAAAACTTTGGGGGAGAAGTGTGGTGGGGATGTATGACCCATCCCAGGAAAGCCTGATACTGCACTCTGATTTCACCCTGATTTAAATTCATTGGGTTTTGGACAGGTTTACATGTCAGAGTAAGCCAGCATTCATGGAGAATTGTTGCATTTTTGTTCAGTATTACCTGATATCTTCTAACCGGCTTCTCTTGCTGACAGCAACCCCAAAACAAACAGCAGGTCTTATAGCCATAGTTTGTTTGTGGATTTACTGAAAACTCTATTTCGAATTTGGAAATATCCAGTTCAAAAATATCAGGACCTCAGTTTTACTCAGACCTGCTCTATTTTTTCATTTATTCTTCTAAAAACGAATTACAAAATTGTGTGTACTGTAAATTTGCTGACCACAATTCCAACAAATTGTGGCGCATTTAGGTCCTTCATGAACATGTATGTTCCATTAGTACACCCTAATGATTCCCTGGTTCTCACTAAAGTTGTTGCTTTTATAATAGCTGAGAGATTACTTGAAAACAAATGCACATTCCAAACAATTTTTTGTGTACTGATGTGTACTTAACAATACTTTCTTACTATGATATTTACTTGGACCTAATGCAATTTTTGGCTTCACTGCCAGAAACTGTTTCATAGGCATTGCTACTGTTCTGTTCTAAATTTGTCCCAATATGGCCAGAGTAGCATGTTTATTCTGAACATTTTAAGGACACTGAAAAACAAGAATAAGCCCAGAAAACTGTCACCAGGAATGTGTGGTGTCTGGAAAACCAAGTCCTTGGGGATTGTTTAAAAGAATTGGATATGTTTAGCTTAGAGAAATGTAAGGGAATATATTAAAGGTCCTCTAAAATGCCTTAATTGGCTGCCCTAGAGCAGTTAGACCAGAGCACAGGACTAGAACCAGGGGTAGAAACAGAAAAGGTGCAAATTTCATGCGGGCTGATTTTTTCCCTAATTTTCTATGTCTATTTTTAATTTTTGTTTGCTGTGAATTTTGCCTTGTTTGCATTCTTTTCTGTTACCTTTGATTGTATGATTTTCTTGTAAACAACCCAGCCAACTTGGTTTTGGTGTAACAGTCCACCTAATAAAGAAACAAATAAATTCAGGTGAGCCCTGGAAGGTCCTTAATAGGGCTGATAGGCAGGGTTTCATTAAGAAATAAATCAATGTAGACTAATACCAAATCAAGTTAATACAACTTTCACTCTTGTATTGTGTGATGAAAATTCAGTACTCTTTTGTATAGCAGTTTGAAAACATGGAAAGAATGTCACTCAGTTTTGAATAAAGAGAACTGGTCATAAAATTACTACACTCATTAAAAGATTTTTGAAAAGTGCAGATTGTTATTCCTGCAATAACTAGCCTGGTAACCTGGTAGGTATCAGAATCCTTACCCACCCAACACATCTCTCACCGAAGTCTTTGATGCATATTTTAGTACTTGCTGCTCTTGGTGAGAAAGAAAATGGAGACAAGGAGACAGAGGTTAGATTAATTTAGCTGACTCATGCAGATGGATCCTTGCTTCATTTTCCCCGTGGAGGCGTTGCTGCTAGCAACAATGCCATAGCACCAGTGACTTGCTGCACAGTAATAAAGTAGGGTATACAGATGTCTTTAAAAGTCCTTGGACTGTGTTCACTTAGTCACAAAAAATGAATCCCATGATTTCACTAGGTGTAATTAACTTGAAAACTAAGTATATAAGAAAGGGGCAAAGCATAATAACATTTGCTTCAGTACAGTTTCTGTATCATGTTCCTTCAGACCATAGTACTGACCTTTAAAGGAAAATATTTTTTGGATACATGAGCAGAAATATCCACTGTGAAAAATATGACAACAAAAATTTTTTTTGAAGTTATTTGTTGGTGCAGTGCTGTTGCAAATACTTTGCGTATATAATGCTCTTGCATGCCAGAATAAGTATGAAACCCACGGAATGATCTCACAGATGTTTATTCCACAGTCATTTCTGTATATGAATCATGGAAAGTTTGACCCAGAGAAGTCTCTCCTGTTAAAAATAAAAGCAAAACAAAATCCAGAAATAAAATTACAGTTGAAAAGACTGCTGCTTAGTGATAGTAAGCAACCTGCTATAATGGAATTTTAAATTTTTACTTTTTTTTTAGTTTTATTTTAAAATGCTCTCTGTTACAGAAAGGCATCCACTCAGGGCTGGATTCAGGGGTCTGCCTTTCTGAATCCTTGCTGTTGCTGCTTGTTCACTTGCCCTTCCCCTATGGAAGGTGGTGTGATTTTGGTCAGTGGGAGTTACCAGAATGGGGCAGGGGGGATGAAGCAAGGATACTTGTGTTTGGATAAACACAGAATAGAATGGTAGTGTTATTTGTGACCTTAAGTTTTTGTTAACACTGGCTAAAATTGTATTGGCTTTTTTGCTCTTAATGCAGTGCAAGATTGCATTAGATCTATGAAAAATTTGAAGTTATAACTTCTTACTGAACCAGAGAGAGACGGGGAAAGAGCAAGAAAGGGATTGGCCTATTTGTCCATTGAGAAGGGCTTGTCCAGGCATTCTACGCCCCCAGAAAAGATTTGCAGTCAGCTCTGCCTTCAACCTAAACATTTATGCTGTTTGCCGTTGATACTGTTACAGTACCAGCGTTATGCAGACATGTCTGATATCTCTTAAGAGTTGCCTTCTTACCTAGGAAGGTACTTTTCCTGTGAGTTTCATCTAATATTTATCTGTAGCATCTGTCTGGTTTTTTACTGCTGCTGTTTAGTTTTATTGTGTTTTATTATTGCTTTTAATTACTGTTAGCTGTCCTGAATGATGTAAAGCACCAGAAGGCCGGGACATAAGTATTGCAGAAAGTAAATAATTAAGTGCATTGGTTTCTCTGCACCGACAGAAGCATTCCAATAGACAGATGTCAAAATATGAGACAAGAGCATGTTGTATGCCAGGGGTAAACTAGTATAACCCTGCTCCCAGGAGGTACATGAAGGCTTTTCACCTAAAGGTTACAATCTCTGGATGTTTTGACATCCTACTTCTTTCCTTCTCTGTGATGTAGATTAAAGCTGTGTGCTGTTATTTCCTAATTCTTTTCTTCATTAGTCTCTCTTCTCTGGTTTTTCAGATTTATTAAAAGTCTCTGTTATAATTTAGCCAAATACTCTAAAGCACTCTAAAGGTTCTTAACCTGGGGTCCAGGGATCCCTGGGGCTATGTGGAGCCCTCATAAGGGATTTACGAAGCCTTGCTGCTGAATACCAGAAGCAGCAGCAGCAGCAGTGGGGACAAATGTCAAAACTGCCCCCTTGCTTGCAAACAAGGGAGCAGTTTGGGCACATGCACATGTCTGCTGCCATATCTCCTTTATCAGGGGTGTGGCAGCAGGGATTGTGGGCACTGAGGGACACATTAACAGGTGTGTACATCCACCCAAACTACTCCCTCGTTTGCAAATTAGGGAACAGTATTGGTGCCCTCGCCACCACCACCACTCCGTTGCCAGATCCCTGATGAAGAGGACATGGCAGAAGACGTGTGTGTACCCAAACTATGAATCTGGAAACCAGGGTTTCAATCTCCACACAACCATGGAAACCTAGTGGGCAACCTCAGGCAAGTCGCATTCTCTCAACCTCAGAGAAAGGCAAGGCAACAAATCTTGCCAAGAAGACCTCAATAATAGGTTCATCTTAGGGTCACCATAAGTCAGTTTTCCAAGAGGAGAGACATGATGGCTAGAGAGAACCTCCCCCCATCAGTGACACTTTCTTGTTGTGTGTAAGGTGAACCTATCACAGGATGGGGTTATTTTTTTTTTTTTTTGGCAAGGTTTGTTCAGAGGAGTTTTGTCTTTGCCTTCCTCTGAGGCTGAAAGAATGTGACTTGCCCATGATTAGCCAGTGTCTAAGCAGGGATTTGAATCTTAGTCTCCAGAAGCCTTAAATAAATAAACATTTGAATATTTTAATCTAAATTTAAATATTTAAATCTTGAGTTAAGTCTTGGGGGTCTCCAGCAACAAATTATAGTTACATGGAGTCCCCAGCTGAGCAAAGTTTAAGAACTACTTTTCTACAAGAGCAAAAGAAATGAGTGTGCACAGTTTGATCTAGCTTTCTGACAGTAAAGGTGTGTGTGGGATATACTGTCCCACTGCTCTGACAGAGTAGAACAGGAAGACTGAGGGAAAAGGAGACTCTAATTTACCCTCTGCTTGCCCTGTGGATGTGCACAGAATCTGATGAAAAGTCAGCCCCTTCACTCCTCTCTTATGACCCAGAGGAAGCAGAAAGATATGTAGCATTCCAGTTGCAAGGCTTTTACATCCAGGTTCTTAAGATAATTAATTGTTTTCTCTGTACACTAAAGTGACAACTCTCATCTTAAATCTTCCTACACAAGAGTATCATGCCAGCCTCCTATGTTAATTGGCTGCTTGTGAAAAATTCTTTTAGTAGTAGTAGTAAAAGTGTCTGGCAATCACAGTTGAATATATTCAGTGGCGAAGCGAACCCAGGTCTCACAGAGTTCAAGTCCTGGCATTTTTGATTAGTAGGAGACCGTGACATTCTCGAGAGCCAGCATGGAGTAGTGGTTTGAACATTGGACAACAACTCTGAAGACCAGGATTTGAATTCTGACTCAGCCATGGAAACCCACTGGGTGACCTTGGGTAGGTCACACTCGCTTAGCCTCAGAGAAAAACAAAAGCAAAACCCACTCTGAATAAATCTTCCCAAGAAAGCCCTGTGATAGGTTCACCTTAAGGTTGCCCTAAGTTGGAAACTTGAAGGAACTCAGTAGTAGTAGTAGCAGCAGCAGTAGTTTTTCTTCTTTCATTTGTAGAATTTATAAAATATCAGACTTCATGTGTAAATATCCTTCATCCTGTCATATATTTTTGAAGGTTTTCAAAATGGATGCTTGTTAATATTTTAGTTGTCTGAAAGATGTATTAGAGAGCCATAAAAGCCCATTTACTCTTAATGTGTCTGAAGACAGGATTTAGCTATCTGTTAATTTAATATTACTCATAGTCATTTGTCCTAGTCTATTGAGTTTTTAAAGTCATCATTACCAATTGTAAGCTGCAGAGCTCAGATTCTGGGAAGTTCATTAGACTAAAAGAGATTTAAATATTCTTCAATAGGTAATAGGGATTTTTCAAAATGAAGACTTTGTAAGAGTCTGAAACTGTCATACTTTTAGTGTCTGCTGCTTTTGAGGTATGCTAATTATCCTTTTTTTTTTTAAAAAAAAGATGTTTGTTACTAGTGAGAAGCACAGATATTGGTATAAAAACAAGATTTATAAAACAGTTCCAAATCTGTTGTTAATGCTATTCAATACACTAATTGCAATTTCCCTTTTTGGGCCTGAATCACAGTGTGAGCCCAAAACCACATACAGGCTTTGTGTCTGCTCCATTTGTATTCATAAAAAGACCCTGGTGGGAATGGTTACTTTGCCCCTAACAATTCCCCCTCCCCATTAAACCTGTAATTACATCAAGAATTATAATTTGTTTCTGGCTTCAATGGGATAATGTCATTGCATGTCAAGTTGGAGATTATCAAGTGGAAGGAGACCCTGCTGATGCTGTCATTTATGTTAAATAGGAGAATCTGTGGTGGGTTTTTTATTATCCCATAATGATTCAGAAGGGTATAGCCATTAGTTGGGTTGGTTAATAGGAATATGTAGATAATAACCCTTTACCGTCAATTGCAAGAAAGTACTTCTGTAAAATTATTCATTTCATTTGATTAGGGTTACCAGTGTTTCAGCCTTTGTATGTTGAGATGCGGCCAAAGAGTACAGGCAACTTATGTTTAAAGTCAGTGGCCCTTTGTCACCCACCTTTTAAATGGAGAGATAAATGGCCATTTAAAATAAAGCTTTGAAATGTTGCAGTGATCTAACAAAAGGCAGGCCTGGGCTTTTGAAAATTTATTTCCTCTATCTAAGAAGTCAAAAATCAACGACCTAGAATATCAACAATGGGGCAACAAACTTGACAGCCTTGTGCAATGGGAGTTGTAGTTCAAAAACTTAATCAGTCCAAATTTCTGACAATTGTGGCACCTTTCCTTCTATTTTACTGATAATCCACAGATGCTTTTGCTACCACTACCCTCTTCCTCTCTACTGCATTTTCCTAGACTTTTAGTCTTGGGAGATGGTACAAATCAATGTCACTCTTCCCTCTCTAGCACAAGTGCTGGGAGAATACTTCTATTCATTCATCCTTCTTACTGAACCATGCAAAAGATGTAGCACAATTGGGATGTAGCCTAAATTTATACATCTATGAGAGACCAATTTGCAAGTGGTGCTGTTTGTTGCTGGGAGAAAATGTTATACAGTTTACTGTATTTGGTGACTTACTGATGACTTCATTCTGTTTTTGCATCTAAAATCCAGATTTAGCTTTTACCACGGTTGCAATGCGCATTTCACATTTGTGTCTAATCTTTAGGATAGTCTGTATCTGGGATTTCATTTAATTGACAGCTAAAAATGAATAAGCAAGTTAAAGAAAAGAAATGAGTTAAATTACGTTTCTCATTTTTTAAAATTCACAGTGGTAAATTCTTCTTAAGGAGTGACTTGAAAAGAAACCGAATGCCTTATTTTTTGTTTGTGTGATCAAAAATGATTTGTTTTTGTATCCAGTTATGGTATCCTTTCCTGTCAATGTTGTACTTTTGGAGTATAAGAACTGCAGAAATTAAGCTCATTAACATGGTATAATTGGTTAGTTTTGTTGTTGGCAGTAATATTGACTTTATTCAGAGCTTGAAAGAGTTACTATTTTGGACTACCAGTCCAAGAACCCCCCTGGTGATGCTGGAGGAGGGTTATGGATGTTGTAGTCAAAGAGTAACTTTTCAAAGCTCTTGTATTATTGCATGAGAAGAAGTCTGCTGGATCAGACCCAAGGGCTCTACGCCCTCTTTCTATCATGGGTACTTCTGGGAAACCAACAAGGACAGGTGAGTAGCAGTAGTCCTTCTGCACTGTTTGCCAGAACCCACAGAACCCATGAGTATTACATTAGACCCAGAGAGATTCAGGCTCAAATCCCATTGTGGCTGTGAAATTCATTGCGTGGCCTTGAGCTAGTAATTCTCTCTCAGCTTAACATACGTCGCAAAGCAGTTATAAGTATACAAATGGGGAAGAGGACTAGTACTTTACCTTGAGCTCTTTGGAGGACAGATGTAGTACCAATGTAACAAATAAGTAGCCATCCCCACCAGACCCACAGCCACACACTGAGGCACAAAATTTCCAAAAGTCAGTGACATACTATCTGAAAAAGTTTTTTCTCTTTGACTGTTCTACTATCAGTCAGTGTCCCTACGGGGTACCCTGAATTCTACCATCCTATGCAGGGAATGTGTGTTCATTTTCAACATGAGAAGGATATGCGTACCTCGAAATCATCTGTTGATTTATGATAACCCCATGAATTTCAAAGAGTTGTCCAAGGCAGAGTACTCAGAAGTAGTTTACCATTGCCTTCCTCTGACTATAGCTTATAGTACCTGTATTCCTCGGCAGTCTCCCTTCCAAGTATTAATCAGGCCCAATCCAGCTTAGTTTACCAGATCATGAAAGGTATTTAGGTATCCATTTTCTCCATACTGGCATAATTTTGGAAATCTGTATACAATTTTGCTTTTATCATCTTGTTCTTCAAAGACTTCTTTGCCTTTCTTTAATACTGGTCATTTAAAGGCTAATCTCTGTTGAAATCTGTGCTTTTTTTTTTTTTTGAAGTAGCATCTTGAAGAAGTATATCCTGAGGTCCAAATGTAACTGGTCTGTGTTTATATTATGATTCTGTCAATTTGTTCATTTCTGTATGCATGAATTCCATTTCCAATGGAAACAAGTGCCCAAGAGCAATATACAATAAAATATACTTTTGCTTCCCACTCAGTAGATGGCATTAGGAAAGAAATATTCATTAATAAAAACAGAAGAGTATTCTTGCTTGCACTCTGTGCATGAAATCTTTTACATATTTACCACATTTTCTGTGGCTGTTTTTTTCCTTAAAGATGATATGATCATTGACAATCCATCTGTTTGGAAAAGCTTTAGATCATTAAATCCTATAATCATTTGTGAGCAAAATACTGAGAAATTCTGGGTAGTGTTGTCTGAAAATGTAACTTTTTCCAGTATAGTATACACACCTGCAGTTATCTGTTTTTTTAAATGCAAAAATGGCTGATAACTATTTAGGAAATGTAGGACAAAATGATATTCTAGTTTTAAAAGTGGACTCTGGCATCCAAACTCATCACACTGGTAGGTACAGGGCATTTTTTGTGGTAGACTGCCACTATTGAAACTGTCCTTCTAAGTGTGCTACGCATGGTCTCTTCTAGATTAGCCTTTAAATCAGCGGTTCTCAACCTGTGGGTCGCAACCCCTTTAGGGGTCGAACGACCCTTTCGCAGGGGTCGCCTAAGACCATCGGAAAATATGTGTTATAAAATAAAAAGAAGGTGAAAGGAAAATTACCTGGCAATGCAGTGAAGTCTGTTAAGGGTGGGGAAGGGCTCCCAACCGCTCCTTTAACTTCCGGTCGCCATGTTGAAAAGAGGCGTTCAGAAAGCAGGGGAGGGGGCTATGAGAGGAAGGAGCTCCCCTGACCAATCCGAGCTCGCCAGCAACACAACCAATCACACTCAAGCATGCGAGCAGAAATGGCCGCCTCTCAGTCAGCAGTTCCTGGCCCTTCCGCATTAGCGAATACAGTAGCGCAGGGCAATTTAGCATTGCGTATGGTGCCATTATTCACTAGGAGTCAAACTGCAATGCCTATGGAACGTAAAGAAGTAAGATTTGAACCTCCTATGTCCTCAATGTCTTCCCAGGGGAATGTGTCTGAGTGTAGCAGGGAGGTGATAAGACAAATGATTGTGGAAGAAATGGAGGTGCATGTTAATAGGCAAACAATATTAGTGAAATGATTTCACAAAATACATAACAAGTTTAAAAAATGTATTGCAAGTTGGACAATTCATTGAATTTGAATGTAATGTCATTATTAAGCAGTCAACAAACTACTTCAATGAATCCTTCATTTTCACATGATTTTCCTGATGATACAAAAGTTATTCAAGCTGAATCAAATGATGCTGGTGTGTGTTTACCAAAAAAGTCTACCTGTAGGTCCAGAGTGACTAGAGTGGAGGAATCTGCTTTGTCACACTCTGAACAAATCAACACTGAATCTGAAAGTGATGAGGAACCAGATTTGGCAGATACTCATGGGGATAATGACTCTAAATCAGATGGTTCTATTTCTGAGGAGGAGATGATAATAAAGTGAGATTATTTTCCTCAGATTCTTTTAAAAATTTGCTGAAAAAGGTGTTGGTAACTCTGGGACTGGACAGTCTGGAGAGTGTCACTTCAGATATTGATTAAAAACAAGAATGTTGCATCAATTGTAAGGAATAAGCCTACAAAATCTAATGTTATTCCCATGCCAGATTTATTTTTGTATTTAATTCAATCTGAATGCAGTGAAACCAAATCTTCAAACTTTATATCATTTTTGGTGGACTAAATATCAGATATTTACATTACAATTCATAACAGTAGCAAAATTACAGTAACGAAGTAGCAACAAAAATAATTTTATGGTTGGGGGTTGCCACAACATGAGGAACTGTATTAAAGGGTTGCGGCATTAGGAAGGTTGAGAACCACTGCTTTAAATGGATCTTGGTTTCAGCCTGTATTCTGTTAAGCTTTTTATTCTGACTTTTTAACAACTGTTTTTAAAAACAGTTGCAGAGGATTGTTTTGTCTTTAAAAAATTTTAAAGCATTAAAAGTATTTGAAGTTTCCCTGGAAAGGCTATGTCCTGAATAAGAAAAGGAGGGTAGCACATCTTTTAATAAATTTAAAATCTTTATTTCCTGATAACGTTGCATCTTAATTTGTGCTTATGAGCTCATTGGTAGCTTATACAGACTTTCAGGTCCATATTACCTATTCCAGTTTAAAAGTCTTTGTGTTCATGTTAGCCTGAATACAAAGCAGAATCTCGAGGTTGAATAGTTGCAATGAACAAATTCCATATATGGGCAATTTTGCATCTTGAATTAAGTTCTGGGATTTCTTTATTATTAATCATTTGTTTCTAACCAGAATGCATGCAACATATTCTGCTGAGATAGCAGTGCACTAAGCTACTATGTCAAGGGGAAACCCTCCCTGCAAATATATGATCAGTTACTATCCTCCACCCCTTCATTTTGGTTTTAGTCGTCTTGGCAGCCAGTAAGTGGCTTTGTAGTGTAGATATTCCTCTCTAGGAATCTGAAATGTTTATGCAAAACAAAACCCATGATGAAATATCTGCTGCCATCTTCTTAAGTTTCACTTCACAAAGAAACTGTACGCTTTTAAGTGCTGCCATGTCTCTGTAGAAGTATGTGCTTTTTGTTGTTTCTGGAATTGGTTTGCCAGTCTCTTAAAAATGCTCAGAAGTGCTTACAGGGTAAAAGTTAAACCCATGCAGAGACCAAATGGGTGGAGATTCTGATTAAAACCTCAGACTCCAAATTAATGCCTGAGGTCACCTTCAGCTGACAGGGTTGATAGGATTGACTAGCATTTGACTTTTATCACATCTAATTTTTCCCCCTCTCAGGAAAAACCCTTCCGCCTTGCTACATATCTTGTGGCTGAGGGTTAATTAGAACATTCTAAAGCTCAAGTTGGGGAGGTTGATTTAAATTCCATTCATGTGGATTAGGATGTAGCAGGGAGGCGCATTAGTATGCAGACAGAGTTCCCATACGTATCTTTCAAATGACATGTGACTTGAAGGCCCATCACAATCTGGCAGATCTGCTGTGTCTTACGGAGGTAGCCCACACCATTGTATTAACCCAATTTAATTAGGTAACCAAAAGGACCATATTTCTAAGAGACAAGATGATATGATAAATCAACATTAATTTCAAAGGTTCTTTCAAGTATACCTACAGCTTACTAAACAGGGTTTCTCATTTCTCAGGAAGACTTACATTTACTTATCCATAACAATTAAGTGTTCTTTGTCAAAGAAAGATTTACCTTGATGGATTAGATTATCCTCCTGATTTCCATTATATTCTTACATCATGCTGTTTTAGTGCAATAGTTAAACCTAGATTAAAGAGTTGTTGCACTCCCAGAAACTACTTTTTATTAGTGTTATTGAGCTAATAACTATTGTAAAAACTTCTAGTTGTCAAAAAGACTAAGGGTCATTTATCCACAGTAACAAATGTACAATTCTTGAGGGATAATTTTTGTTTTGCTAAATTATGTGAATAATGGTGCTGGGTTTCAAAATTAGAACACTGCATAACGTTTAAGTGATTAATAAAAGGGGCCCAGCATGGTGTAGTGATTTGAATGTTGGAATAGGATTCTGATAGACAGGGGTTTGAATCTCTGCTCTGCCATGGAAATTCACTGGATCACCTTGGGCAGGGCATACTCTCTCTGCCTCAGAGGAAGGCAAGGCCATACCTCCTTTGAAGAAATCTCACCAAGAATTACTCAAGTATACATTCACCTTAGAGTTGCCATGTATAAAATGACTTTAAAGCGCCCAACAACAATAAAATAAAGAAAACATGATAGCCTGCATGTATAAGCTTTTGGCTTATTGCACATAATCCCATGAGCAGGATTTCTTTTTTGATGAAGCTCTGTGCTGTACCTGCAGCCTAAGTTACTAATTAAGACAAAGGCCAGAACAGCATGTTAACAGCCAGCATGTCTTTCTGTATGGCCAGTCAGTAGCACAAATAGCATGGGAACAGGCAATTTGCAAGGGAAAAGTAATGGGCAGGAATACATCCATTCCTTGTCCCCTTGCAACACTTTACAGCTGTTTCTCCCCTCCCAAGCTGGAGTTTCAGCCTAATGTATGCACCAGGGCAGTCCATCTGATTAAACTGAAGCTTGACTTCTGAAGTGGATTGGCCTCCATTGTTCTAATCTGAAATAGGTTGAAATTTGATCATATTGGGCTCAGTGAGTTTAGGCAGGGAAAAGTGTCACACTAGCCTTAAAGCATTTTGTTGCAGAGGTACCCTCTCCCAAGCGGGATGCTTTATAGTGTAATAAGGAGGAATTGGCGTGACAGTTCTAACCGAGGTGCTTTCCACTCCCTACCATGCTCTGAAGTTGTCCGGTGGGGATCTTGGCAATTGCTTTGCTGGGGGAAGCTCAGCGGGAGCCATCCCTTCTGCACCGGCTGGCTCCCTGTGGAAGGGAACACGATGGACACATCTCTTCCTTCTGCAGTACAGCCAGGTGCTTTCCCAGGCTGCACTGGGGCAAGAAGCATAGGCATCGTGCATCTGCACCTTGGACAGCACAGGGAAATCTGGGATGGGGGTGTGATTGTATGTCATCAATGATTTAATCTGTGATTGTGCCACCTGGGGACAGGAGAAGAAAGGGACTGTGATGACATCATGCAGAAACATTGTTGCGTTCCCGTCCTTCTCCCCTTCCCGTCAAGGGATGGGAGGGTGCTGCAGAAAGGGCCCTAATCTGTGACAAGAATTTCATTTGACAGTTCTAATGATGGTGTTTCTGGGCAGGGTTTGTATGGGATGTTATTAAAATTTTGTATTTCTCTTACCCATTTCCCTTGTTAATTGGTTTATGGTCTCCTTTTTGGCATAGGTAGAAGAAGAGATTAGAAATATATTTGAGAAGATGGTTAAGCATTATTGTGTGTGTATATGTGTATTGTTACTTTAAGAAAACAAGGTTCCCCCCACCTTTTTTTTTTTTGGATCTGCTTGTGCAAGGTTATGAGATTTTTCTCATGTTTCTGAGGTTTAGTTTAATTTAATCCTTCTGGACTTGCACATATGTGTGAGCAGATATGAGATCAGAGAGCTTGTTCTCATCTTTATCGAGTTTAAATTTTCAGGTTTTTTGGGGGAAATCAAATAGCTGTTTGTGCCTGGAAGGGACTCCCTTTAGGAAGGGAAGTGTGTGTGTGCGCGTGTGTGACTGACTTACTGTTTTCTCGAAATATCCAGGCACCAGATCCTGTCTGATCTTGGCAGTTAATCTGGATCAGGCCTGGTTAGGTACTTGGAAGGGGAACTGATGTTAGAAAATCTGACAAAATTCATGATGTTGCCATAAGTTGACAGGCAACTTCAAGGGACATGCACATATCACTACCACTAGTTAATGCATCTGATGGTATGCTGCCCAGTGATCAGTAGCCTTCCTTTGTTGATTTGGTATATTTCTTCCACTGTGAGAAGAGATTTAGTAAAGTGTCACTTGTCTAGGGCAATAGCGTTAGGAACAAATTTTTCATGAGTTGGCAAGGTTGAACTGCCAACAGTTATCTCTTTTTCAAAAACAGCAAGAGTTTAATGGTTAAGAAAGGGAACATTAACGCTACCCGTTTTGAAAGTCCGAATATGTCTGTCTGCAGGCTAGCAGTTAATCCCTTCTTTAGAGTCTACAGTGTCTCCATATTCTATCCAGATATGTAGAGAAACAGAAAACTTATAGCCATTTAAATTTCTCAATAGAAGTGAATGGAAGAAGTGAGATCTACCTTCCTGAATCATAATCCAAATTTAGATTCAAGATCAGATATGCTAGGGTCCAGAGCAATCTGGAGACGTCAAGACACAATACACAGACCTCCTTGCATCTTGGTTTAGGGAAAAGGCGAGGTATAAATAAAGTTAATAATAACAACATCATAGAGACCTACAAATAGAGATTCAGGGCCTCTGGTAAAAGAAAGCAACTGTGGTTCAAGTTGTGATAGGTGCTCTGGGAGCAGTTCCAAACAGACTAACAAACATTTGAATGAAATAATTATCGATAGATGTCACAAAAGGTGACATTACGTGGAACATGCTGCATTATCTAAAACAGTGGTTCTCAACCTGTGGGTCCCCAGATGTTTGTGGACTTCAGCTCCCAGAAGCCCCAGCCACTATGGTCAATGCTCAGGGCTTCTGGGAGCTGAAGTCCAAAGACATCTGGGGACCCACAGGTTGAGAACCACTGATCTAAAAGTCTCTGATTCCTACATTCTTGATTAGAATCCAAATCATTAATTGGCAAAACTGAAGTTAACACAGACTGTCAAACCAATGTGGTAGTGGTGATGATGATGAAAGTGATGGTAATACAAATACAAATTACTATATAGAGTTTGACCCCAGGTTTGCTTTCGTCCTTGAAGTAAACAGTTGACCTCTTGTCTCTGAATGCATCACAATGCAAACATGGCTATAGATTGGGGTGATGTATCATGGCATGCAGCATAATTTTAAAAAACTATTCCAAGTGCTTACCATGTAGCAGCCATAGTGAGGTATGTTGGGATTATGGAATATGAATTCTTGGTGAAAAGGAACAGAATGGCATATTCTGGTTGTTTTTATGCTGTTCCTCTTCCTGTCATTTTTCTTTTTCATTGTCCTCAGCTTTATTTATGCACACTCCTATTTAATCATGTTGGTTGGGCTGGCCTGCATAATTTTGTCTGTGGTGTCAGTGATAACAACAATGCCACGGCTGCTTGTCAGCCAAACTGCTTGTGTCAGCATTTTTAGTTTGAACTGATACATATTCATTTAATTTTCCTCTGTGTAAGACTTATCTTAAATGCTGTCAAAGCATGTATTACATCCAACGATTTACATATTTCTGTAGTTTTAGAATAAATATAAATGCCTGAGCTTCCAGTGGAAATATTGAACATCTCCCATCAATTGTGATTACTTTATTGAAAACACACATACTGTACTAAGGCCTACTAGGTAACAATAACTGCATGATCTGAACCAAAGTCTTTGTCTCTTAAAAAAGTATAGAAGCTTCTGGGTAAAATTTTCACCTGTCGTTTATAGCTGTGTGCTATTTTTGACTGATGGTGATGTTAAAAGCTTACTAAATCCCTCTCACTGCCCGCAGTTGTTAAAGTCTCTCGTCAGGGCTGACACCTTGTCTTTCTGATGGGATACAATTTATGAAACTAATTACACTGCGGACATATAAATTGGCTAAGGGAAGGCTGCATATCTAAAATAGCACTTTATCCACACTGCAGTCTAATCGAACTTGACATTTTCCAGGAAGATGAAAAACCCATTTTTCCAAGAAGGCACTCAGTTTCTTCTTGGGGGCAAAAGTGGTCAAGGCTGTAAAAAGGTCTGTTATAAATCTTGGTTAAGGCTGAAGCTATATACTCACAAATAAAATTAAGGCAGCAGTTCTCTACACATTTACTTGGGAGTAAATGCCATTGAACTCACTGATTCCTGCTTCTAAATGAACGTGTATAGGCTTCTTGTCATAATTGTCTTTTTTACTGTCTCCCATACATGAAAACAAAAGGCAACAGCACAAATTGCATTAGGTTTAAAAATATTTTTTAAAAAAGTGGCTGAGATCCTGCATTGTGACTGTAACTTTCATGATGCAGTTCTGTCATTGTAGTTATTACTGTTAATGCCTCCAGCCTACCATTGTAGCTTTGCAGTGCTCTGAAGCATTTCTGAGGTGCTGAATAGCTAAGTATTACTGGGGAAAAAATCCATGACTCATTCTTCAGAATACTACATTTAAAATTTAAGATGACCCCTGAAATGTATTTAGTAAATATAATTGGAAGCCAAAAAGAGCTGCAAAAAAATAAGATGATCTTGTGCTTAGTAACGGCAGCAAGAATTTGTTATGTACAATGTTGGAAAGAAAAGTCAGAGCCCTCAGTTGAGGACTGGAAGGTTCTGTGTTAAACCTGGATTTTTTTAAAAAAACAAACAAACCCTGTTCATCCAACCCACTTTGTAAGTACTGGTATTGTGCTACAGGCGTAGCAGGTACTTATTGTATGATTTTTGAATACATTTATTATACCTCAGCATGACACTTAGGACTATGAATTTTAATAATGCCCCTGGGTTAAAATTCAGCTTAGTGGAGCACAGTGACTTGTGAAATATTGATTTACCCCATTACAATAAACTAATAATGATAATTTGAGACCCACAGCGACTCTCAGATTTTCTGTGTCAAACTTCAAAAGTTCCTGAGAGTTATTTGTAGTGTATTATGTGGTTACAGATTTTTAAAAACCAACTAAATGTCTTGACGTTTTTGTAACCATTTCCCCTTTCTCAGCATTTCTGTTTGTTGAAAATGAAAGCAGCAGACTGTCAGTCTTTAGATTCTGAAAGTTTTCATATCACCAGTAGGATTACTCAAATGATGAGATCATATGCAAAGAGATTTGTAAAAGACAACACAGAAATGAAAAAAAAAAGAATAAGTCTGTTCTCTGCTTAAGAGGATATGTATATTTTTACCTTATTTAATTATTTTATTGTTTTAAATTGTATAACTTGCTTTAATGCTTTTGTGAGATCTCTGATATAGGGCAGGGCACAAATATTTTAATAAATATATAAATAAATAAATAGATACGTGCATATGTGTTTAACATTTTAAAAGCACATTTACTTTTATTAAAAACAGAAATCCTCATGACATTATAGCAGGGCGTGGTGAACCACTTTAAGAGAGCAGGCCAGATTCTCCTCTCCAGTTGGTCTCCGTATGTGGGAGTGGGGACAACAGAGCTGCCTCTAGACCAGGAGCAGACAATTGTGGAAGATTTAGGGGGCCACATTAGCCCTCCAGGAGACCTTGGAGAGCTGCGGCTGCTCCTTTTTTTTTTTTTGCCGCACACGCTCTATAGGATATGGTGGTATGTTTTGGGGCCTGTAAAGGCATTCTAGAATATTTTGAGGCAATTAAAAAAAAAATCCACAAAATTTTGTTTTGACCCCTGGAGGGTTACTGGGGCCCTCTACATCCTCAGAGATCATTCTGGGACATTTTGGAGCACAACAAAAGGAAAAAAATTGACTTTGGAGGGCCACAGAGACAGCGCTAAGGAGTTGCATCTGGTCCACGGCCACACTTTCTCCATCCTTGCTCTAGACCATTCATGGGCTGGATTTTGACTGTGTTTGGGTCAAACTAAGAGCACAAATAAAAGATTCCTCTCCCCTACATTGTAGTTAACTTCATTTAAGAATTCAGCTATAGCCTACATCCAGTGACTTTATTATGGTTTTCCATACTTCGACTGTCCTTGTTAATTATCCCTGTTCCAGATCACAGCTGCTTGTCTGTGGTCAGATTGTAGATGTGTGGATCACTTTCTAAATGCTCTCTAAACTGCTACTGAATGCTTTGATGGGTGTTCCTGCATAGCGGAGGGTTGGACTCGATGGCCCCTGTGGTCGTTTCCAACTCTATGATTCTATGAATAATTTTCTTTTTCTGCATTTTTATCGTATTAGCACCATTTCTGAAATTTGGAATTACTGTACTAATAAAATGAAAAGTATTTATTATTTTATTATTATTTATTGTATTTATAGCCTGCCTTTCTCCTAGAGTGGGACCCAAAACAGCTTCCAAATTAATTAAGTAAAATTTTCAACAATTAAAACTAACCATATAAAACAGCTTAAAATCATTATAAAACCACACAAAAGTTAAAAAATAAATAGAACATAGTAATAAAAAAATAAATGAAAAGGTCCCCTGCTCACACATTAAAATCCTGCTGGAAAAGAATGTTTTTGTTTGCCAGCAAAATGAAAGCAGGGAGAGGACCAGCCAAGCCTCCCATGGAAATGAGTTCCACAGGGTGGAAGCAGCCACAGAGAAGGCTCTCTTCTGTGTCCTCACCAGGGATGGTAGCAGGACCAAGAGAAAGCCTTCCTCTGAAGATCTTATGATGGAAGTAGATGGATAGCCTTAGGGCCTTTCTGCACTACACTGTTATAGTGCTACTATTTCACTTTCAACCTCATGTGGAATTCTGGGGTTTGTAGTTTACTGAGGCCAAAGAGCTCTCTGGCTGAGATTCTAAATGTCCCTCCTTAAACTGCAAACCCCAGATTCTGTAGGATGTTGAAAGTGAAATAATAGCATTATAACAGTGTAGTGCAGAAAGGCCTTCTGTGTTTGTAAGAGGAATATCTCAAGGATTTTATGTGTTCCCTATCTCGTAAATTGCATTGTGACAAGTAGCTGTGTTATAGCAGATTCAGCTCACAAACTCCCTACAAGATTCCTTACAATAAAGTGTGCACAGGATTGCTACTGTGCTCTATTAGAATCTAGCTCTTCGGATGGTCCCCTCTTGTGTCCCTTAACTGGCACTGAGTTCAAGACTTGGATGAGCAAAAGATTTGTTTCATTTTTGGCAAAACTGCAAACAGTTGTAGATATCTTTCTATCTAGGCTGTGAAAAACCTGATACAAGGCAGGAATGAATGAGGGAGAAACAGAAATTCACAGATTTGTCCATCCAGGACTAGGACTTTAAATACTTGACTTTCAAAGTCTGGGTTTGGATCCTTCTGTGTTCCATGACGTTTGTGGTGCTGTGTTAGATATGACATCTCTTTTTTTTCTTCTTCAAGGGTCCTCCTATTTAACAGGTCGATATGGCAGACGGATACAATGTGGTCCTTTCCATGCAGGAAACAGCTATGACAATTGAATTTGCCTGAACAGAATTGTTTTTCTGTTGTTTTTGAAGAATTTATTTTTTAAAAAAACCCCTCAGATTTCTTCATATTTGTGACGGAAAGAACTTGGAGTTTTAAAAATTCAAATGTGTGAAAAAGCAAAATTGACAGATTTCTCCATCATTAAAAGATTAACATCCTAACTAATGGGTTCTAATTGTCTTTTCAGAAAATCCTTCTCTCACCAACATCATATTCATTTCATTTCATTGGGCTTCATTAGGAAGACTCCGGAAGGAGAAGGCTGTGAAAAGCCATAGCACTAGATATTTATCATACCTGATCAAAATGATGCTTTAGCGTTCCTAAGCACCCTCTCCCCCAGCTGGTTGGAAAATTCTAAGAAGCCGTAACCTGAAAAATCTGAAGAGTACCAGCTCTACACAAATTGCCTATGCTTATAATCCAGATAAATGGCTTCATAATTAGAGCAGTATCTATGGACATAATAAACCTCCCTGGCTCCTAGATCACAGAAGAGCTAAGTGAAGCCCCAGAAATGGCTCAGCTGCCTTTCTTACAAGATAACTTGCAATTTCCTTAGTCCTGAGGGATACAGTGTCTGATACCACCCATGCTGTTGGCCTTGTCTGTTAATTGAACTCTTGAGGCTGGCATAAATATGAACAGAGGCTCCTGTGATATCTTGATGCATGCTTTTTCTTCAGTTGAACAACATTCCAAAGGGAATATCTAGAAGTCTCTTGATACACTTTTGAACTAATGGTTCACTCTTCCTCTGAGATGAAATAAGCAGGAAGAGGGACCAAGCAGAAGAAATAATATTTGTACTCTAAATGTTGATTCTTTTACATTTGCCTCCCATGTGTCTGCTGGCTAGGGGTAGTAATAAGAGAGTCCTAATAAGAAAATTCAAGAAATCTCATCATCTAGTCATCCATCATTTAGAGGCCTTAGCCGGCAGTCATAATTGGTAGCAGAATAGAGGAGAGAGCCACAGGGAACTAAGGAATTAGAGAAGCTTCCACGAACATCTGTTCAATAGCTTCTTTCTTTTTCTTCTTTCTGGTTTTCCCCCTGGAGATGCCAATATTGGACCTATGCAATATTTCACATGGGTTTATCCTGCATGGAAAGACTGGGTATATTTTGTGACCACATTTCCTGCAGGGGAAAGGACCCTTTCATTTCTTCAATAAAGCCACCCAAGGGAAATTTCCCACACTGTTATAGTGGTTTTTCTTCTCCACAGGCAGCAGTAATTGCCTGTTCTTAGCATTTAGGAGCAGAGGTAGCTTTCTCTGGCCAGAATACTGTAGAGAATAAAATACTATATGAACATGTTTCTATGAGGGAAAAAGAATATGATGGATATATGTAGAGCAACAGGAATGGGGGTAGATGCATGTTTTAAAATGAAATTTATTTAAAAAAACCCTTTTAAAAAAAGCTGAATATATTATCAAAGTCTATTTTTAAACAAAATGCAGCTGCCAAAATTTTCCGTTTCGTATAATCAAGGAAAATTGGTTCTTTTTAAAATAAATGCATTGTGGCAAAGGGTTCTGACAGTTATTCGACTACATCTTCCAAACCTGGAATTGCTGTAGTAAAAAAACAGAGGCTGTACTGTAGCTTTGATAGTGATATCTGATGTTCTCTAAACCCTTTCTGATACAAGATCTAAACAAAGGAAGATATTTCTTTAATGCTGAAAGTGCTGTCAAGAAATTTTATGGCTAAGTCAGTTATCAGTGCTTTCTAACCTATTTTAATAAGCTTTTACTGAGCTAAGGTTATGTGTGTACGTGTGCCATCATGTTGCCTGTCACCTTATGGCGACCACTGAATTTCATAGGGTTTTCTTAGACAGAAATTTTACCAGTTTCTTCCTCCAAAATATAGCCTACTGCACCTGGTACAGTGCTCCCTCCAGATTAGCAGGCTTGAACTTCACAAATTTTATTATTTGTGAGGCATGTGCATGTGCCTTCCCTCCCATTGCCTTGTGTTTTGCCTGGGTATGGAGAACGCATGCCAGGGCAAAAGGCAAGGGAATGGGGGGTACATTGCATGTAGAGTGCTCCCCCTTCCATTTTGTCTTTTGCTGGGCACTCATGCCTTCTCTATGCCCAGGGAAAAGGCAAGGGAATGGGAGGGGGAGCACTATGCAAGGAGAAGGAGATCATGCACATGCCTTCCCCACCATTTCCTTGCCTTTTGCCTGGGCATGGAGAATGTGCACTGAGGCAAAAGGCATGGGAATGGGAGGGGGAGGCTTGTGCACCTGCCGATTCCATTGGCTTTTGCCTGGGCATAAGACAAGGGAACGGGAGGAAGAGGCATGCATGCTTCTCTCCCGTTCCCCTGCCTTTTGCCAAGTGCAGAGAAGGAAGGCATGCATGCCAGAGCAAAAGGCAAGAGAAGGGAAGGAGGGAGCCCCAGAAGGGAGTGGGAGGGGGAGCACAGAATGGGAGTGGTTTGTGTTTTTTCTACTTTCACGAGGGTTCTGTGCCCCAAACTCTTGTGAAAGTGGAGGGACCACTGTATTCGTTGGCAGTCTCCCATTCAAGTATTATCCAGGTCTGATGCTGCTTAGCTTCCAAGATCAGACAGGATCTGTTGCTTTTAGGGTATTTTGGCCCTGAACTAAGGTTATAGTTTCCTTTAAGGAATAAAGTATTGCAGCAATATTCTTGAAAACCTTACTTGAAAAGACCTGATTCTTGCAGTAAAAATAATTATACTTAAGATCTTTTTGAATGAAATTCTAAGCACACTTGGGGCTGCTGTAGTTAGTCCTCTGGGTACAGAAATTGTCCTCTACAACACACTTATCTTATAGTGGTTGTGAGTAGTACTTGTGCAGAGAACAGTTATACTAGAAAGAACATGTCGCCTTAGAGAATGAGATCTACCTGAACAGAAGCTACATATATTTCATCTGTTGACTAAACTGGGAAGAGGGAAAGTGGCAGGTATTCAAGTATTCCTTTGTTGTCGTTGTTATCATTGTTTATTTATGTAGTGCCAGCACTGTACCTGGCGCTTTACAAATAAAATAATAACCAAGAACTGCCAGTCCTGCTGAAGGCGTATAATCTTAAAATATATATGTACACAGGGGAAAGAAGGAGCAATGCAAATATAAAACTATACAGTACAATTGTGAATCAGATTATCCAGACAGAATATATAGAATAAATAAAACAATATAAAATAAAGCAAACTGACAAATACCGATAGTCAAAATATGTAAGATGATAAAACAGTATCAAACGAAAACGCCCAAAGCTTTTGAAAATAAGGTGCACTCACAGATCTTCCATGAATGCATGCTGTATACTGTACTGTACTGAAAAGAAGGTTATAGCCTTTTCTTTTTCCTAACATACTAGTTCCAACATTTTGTTGAACTCCCTGACAAATGCCTGTTTGGCCTTCACACTTCCAGTGTGAAAATCTCAGAATTAGGCAGGGATATTAAAAAGACAGGGGCTAATGTGCTTTCCCATGTTCCTGGTGCAGTTAGGGGCTTCTCCACATTAGAGGCAAAAACATGGGAAGATCTAATATGCATGTGTGGTACCAACAAAATAAGCTTTCCTGCTCTTTGACAGATAATAGTTCCAATGATTCTGTAAGTATTGCCACAACATGGACTGAGTGAAAATTGTAAACACATCCCACTTTGACTTTATTTTTAGGATTAAGTCTTCAACATATGTACTAGGATATAAGCTCCCTTTGAATAAAGATGGACATCTAAATATACATGCCTGGATTTTGCTGTGCAAATATACGAGGCTATAGACTCATGCATAAATTCCTGAGAATAAATCCCTTGATCTTGGTGAGATTTACTTCATAGTGCACATGAGCAGCCATCTTTTTCTGAACAACTTACTATTCTAGAGATAAGTTGAAGGAAGCAAGCCTGAAGGAAGAGCAAGTGTCTTAGGGCTTTATCACACCAGCCTGTTGTTTCTCAGCAATCACGTTAAATAAAGAAATGAAAGCATACTGGTACAGAAACACTATCACAATCACACAGTCTCTGCAGTAACGCTATGCTGCTGGTTTGGTGATACACACTCCTACAATTAGTGTTCCATGTTACCTTACGGACCCTGCCTCCCTTCTGCTGTCTGTGCTATCACGTGCATGAGCTATGTTTTTTTTTTCTTTGCACAATTTTGGCATCTCAGGAGACTTCCTCCTTGCCATTTCAGCATTGAGTTTCCTGTTGTGCTGCCATTTTGCTCCTCTGGGGTCACAGTTGGTTTTCTGTTTTGCTCTGATGATACCATTGCCATTGTGGCGTGCTGTAAGGGTGTCATTGCAGCATGCCCTAACAATGTAACTGTAGTATTCTGGCAATTGGCAGATCAGTTCAAATATGCAGTTACACAAAGTACTGGGAAACGAAATAAAACCAGTGCGTCTCAACCTGCACCATGATGTCCTCTGAAGTGGGAAAGGGGAGAGCAACACTTGCTGACACCACATGACTGCCACAATATTGGAGCTGCAGTTGAATGAAAGGATCACACAAGTAGGCAATAATGGAAAAGCAGTGTTATTGGAGCCATTCATGGGTGTTTCCTGTGAATGAAAAAGGACAACCCAGTAATGAGGGGAATGCAATTCAACAAGGGGAGAGTGATGACATGGTGTGATAAGGAGAGGTCAAAAATGGAACTAAGCCAGGGCAGTCGTGGAACAAACCTAGCATGTGATTAAGCCCTCAATATCAGGGTTTATTATTTTACTACTGGCATAAGCAGATGGTAAATTATGATCTACAAACAGATCTCTCAGAAGCCAGTGCTGAGTGCTGGTCTGGGGCTTTCGGAGGCCATTTCCACACTAGACTGTTATAGCGCTTTCATTCCACTTTCAACACCCTATGGAACCCCAGGATTCCATAGGATGTTGAAAGTGGAATGATAGCGCTATAACAGTCTAGTGCAGAAATGGCAGGAGACTGGGGTTCAAATCTCTGTTTGGCCATGGAAACTCTTGAGTAAGTTGCACTGTCTTGAAGCAGGTAATGGTAAACTTTGTGCTGAAATCTTGCCAAGAAAACCCTGGGGTAATGTTACCATACATTGACATGAAGACACATAATAACAACAGATCTCAGTGTGATTTGCAGTACATTTGCACAAGTTTCTAAGGTTTATAAGCACTGAACCCAAAATACCTTCTTCCTATACAATCTGCTTAAATGAGAAAGGGATGGGGAAAATCAGGAGTAGATTTATTAGTGAAGGATTTATGAGATAGCTCTAGTTCTGGTACAAGCAAAAACTCTGAGGCTAATCATGCGCTCAAAAGCAGCTTGATCTGCATTTCTCCTTCCTGAGCCACTCTTTTGCACCAGAGTCTTGTGATTAGGCCTTTGAGTTCTGGTGAAAAACAAAGTGAATTCTGCAAGCCTAGCTCTTTTCTGCTATGTGTCTCTGTCAGGCCTGGCCAGCTTCTGCCCATCTAAGGGACTATTTGCTACCCTTGCTACACAACTGGAAAATAAAAACAAACCAGAAGTAGCTGAAAATCTAACTCAATTTCTGAAAAATGGATATCTTGGAGGTTAAAAAATGCAGGAGACTCCTTAATAGACATTTAAAAGGTGAATGGCTGTTCCAAAACCATTCATAGAATCTACACAGGCCTCCAGGGCTTTGCCTTGTCCATTCCTAGTGTATGGCAAGAGTGACTGAATGATCCAATCACACCTTATATTGTGTGTACAGTGGCTGCAAAGATTAAGCCAAATATGGCTGTTTGGATGCAACAGAATTCTACAGAGGAAATTGCTAGAATTTCATTTCTCCCACCTGACAGGTTTCAAGGAGACTGGTTTGCTTAAGAAGTATAGTGTAGCATAGAGGGCAATATCTCTGTGTGCCAGAGTAGAACAAATAGGATTAAGTTCTACTAGGGAGGCTTTTGTGACTTGCATGACTGAACACTGCTTTTAACTACAAGTTGGAAAGACCAGTGGATTTTGAGTGGAAGGAAGAGAATGTAGCAAGTGTTCCTCGTGCAAAATATAAAAACGATGAGAACATTATTTAGATACTAGCTGTCTCCTTTCAAAATTAACCACTGTAGTACTGAAAAGGTGAATGTAAAGGAGAGGTGTGTACTAGGCTCCACAAACAATTAGCTCATCCCCACATGCACACACACATTTGTCTTCTCCAGGTGGGTTTTGAAGGACAGCGAGAGGCACATCAGTGATGAGTCTTTAGTTGTCAGCTTCACTGGACCTCTGCCTTTCTTATTTATAATGTTGAGCTGTTCATGAAGTAGAACCACTGCAAAGAATGAGCTTCTCACAAAGTATGCTGCACATGGTTCAGAGCAATATTTGGTATACTTTTATATGTGTATCTGTGTTAAAGAAAAACAAGGAAAGGTTTAAAAGTATCTCTTCTGTGAAGTGAGAGCCATAGTTAATGTAATCAAATGTAAACACAGAAATAGCTGCAAGAGTTGATATTCCTGAAATGATCTTACCAGGTGCAGTAAGTGAAGCTCCATTTTAAGCATAATAAATTCATACTAGAATTGTTATTGCTCAGTTTTTATGTTTGCATATCTGTGAAGCCCTGTGTGTTTTCCATATTTGGCAGAGCTTCATGTGTGTGATTTTGCAAGCTGAAGAAAGCAACTGATGTAATTTGGTAGGCATGTTAAATAGCATTTTACAAGAGCAGACTGGTACTTAGGACAGAGCTTGAAATGTTAACAAGTAATTCGGAACTCATCATTTAGGAAAGTAACTTTACATTACCAGTAATTGCAGAGTACATATATTCTTAATTATTTTAAAAATTAATTTTTTTAAAGATTTAAAATATATACATGGCCCAAAATGGCAAAAAATTCCCCCAAATGATCCACCAAAGTAACAGTTTAAGAATAACATTGTTTCAATATAAATAAAATAACAGTATCACGAATTGTTACTTTAGAAAAGCAATGATGATAATAGCATGTTTATGTGAAAATACATGTTACAGATAGCATGATTATTAGTTATGTGTTGCTTATAAGGTTCAAATGTTCTTGTGACATAAAAATGCAATAGAAGTAGCGTTCTCATTTTTATCTATAAATATTGAGTTATGAGGATGCAATGGGACATGAATAGCCTGTAACTTTGTAGGCGTTTGATCCCTATATAGTTGTTGCTACATTTATTTATTTATGTTATACTTTTTTTGGACGCCCTAGTTTGAAAGCAGTTTGCGGAAGTTAAAACAGATAACAGGGGGAAAAAATCACATCATACAAAAGTTAAAAATATAATTGAGCAACCAGCAGAATTTTAAAGCAGCTAAAATCATAACCTTTTAAAAAGAAAAAAAACAACAGTATATTATGAAAGGTCCTTTCTTATTGAGCAGTTAACTCTCAAGGCTTACTGGAACGAAAAGATTTTCACCTGCCTACTAAAAGATAATAGGAAAGGTGCCTGTCTAACTTCTACCTAGGGAGATTTAGAGCATTTAGAGTCAGCCGCTGCATAGGGGAGTGCGCCCATTGCGCTCCCCTCCCAGCAGAGCGGCTGCTGGGGTCCGCACTGGACAACTTCAGGAAAAGGTAGAGTGCAGAAAAGGCCTCAGTGTGTGTTAACAGGCTGCTAAAAATGTCTCGTGCATTTTTCAGTGGATTTCTAGTGCTTCTCGAATGACTTATTTTCTATTTAGTACTATAGACCGGACAATCAACAGGTGTGCTCAGATGACTTGAAAGTATTAGGAACCTCATACAAAGCAAAACACATGCATAGTCTGGAGGTCTCAGTCTTGCAGGACAGAGAATGAGAGGCCCTCTCATATGTGACACTGTGCTAATATATGGTTTGCTCCTTGTTTGGCCCTCTTTGATTAAGCATACCTTCCTAGCCAGAATAGAGTTCTTAGTGTCAAAGTACAAGAAATGCCATCAAAATGACAATGATACTGAGGCATTTGTTAACAATGTACAGACAAATAAATGGTTACCTGATAATTGCAGAACTGGGAATTGTAGAACTTTAGAGGGAGATCATTGAATAACCTCTTTAAAAGGAAGCCTTAGGGTCCTAAGGCAAATCAAGCCTAGAAAGCAAAATGACTAAGCTGAGACTATTGTACTGTGGACACATCATGAAAAGATATGACTCATTAGAAAAGACAGTGGTACTTGGCAAGATAGAAGGCAGTAGAAAAAGAGGAAGTAGGCTCAATCAAGAAAACCTTGGCCCTGAGTTGGCAAGACCTGAGGAGGGCTACTGATAACAGGGTAACTTGGAGATCTCTCATTTACAGGGACACCATAAGTCAAAGTCTACTTGACAGCAGTTAACAGCAACATTAGTTTGTTCTTGTGAAGAAGCTAGTAAAATGTGAGCTGGACAGGGCTACTGTCAGGTGGATCTGTAACTGGTTGACTGACTGTTCCCAAAGGGTGCTCACCAATGGCTGCTTTTCATCCTGGAGAGAAGTGACTAGTGGAGTGCCACAGGGTTCAATCCTGGGCCCAGTGCTGTTCCGTGTCTTCATCAGCGACTTGGATGAAGGAGTGGAGGGCATGCTGATCAAATTTGCAGATGACACCAAATTGGGAGGGGTTGCTAATACGCCAGAGGACAGGATCAAAATTCGAAATGACCTGGACAGATTGGAGAGCTGGGCCAAAGCTAACAAAATGAAAGTCAACAGACAGAAGTGTAAGGTCCTACACTTAGGTAGAAAAAATGGAATACAGAAATATAGGATGGGGGACATGTGGCTGGATAGTAGTACGTGCGAAAGGGATCTAGGAGTCTTAATAGACCACAAGCTGAACATGAGTCAGCAGTGTGATGCGGCAGCCAAGAAAGACAATGCAATTCTTGGTTGCATCAATAGGAGTATGGTGTCTAGATCGAGGGAGGTACTGGTACCACTCTACTCTGCTTTAGTTAGACCTCATCTTGAATACTGTGTCCAGTTCTGGGCACCACACTTCAACAAGGACATGGTCAAGCTGGAATGTGTCCAGAGGAGGGTGACCAAAATGGTGGGGGTCTGGAAGCCATGCCCTATGAGGATAGACTTAGAGAGCTGGGTATGTTTAGTCTGCAGAAGAGAAGGTTAAGAGGGGACATGATAGCATGTTTAAATATTTGAAGGGATGCTATGTAGAGGAGGGAGTGGGCTTGTTTTCTGCTGCTCCAGAGACCAGGACAAGGAGCAATGGATTCAAGCTGCAGGAAAGGAGATTCCACCTGAACCTCAGGAAGAACTTCCTGATGGCCAAGGCTGTTCACCAGTGGAATATACTGCCTCGGAGTGTAGTGGAGTCTTCTTCTTTGGAAGTTTTTAAGCAGAGGCTGGATGGCCATCTGTCGGGAGTGCTTTAAGGGTGTTCCTGCATGGCAGGGGGTTGGACTGGATGGCCCCTGTGGTCTCTTCCAACTCTACATTTCTGTGGTTCTATGATTCTAGGTGTGAAGTTATAATACTTTGGGATTTTACAGAAAATGAGTCAAGGAGTAAACATTCATGGGAGTGGTGAAAGAAAGCTTAAATATTATATTAATGTGCTGAAATTTGTCTGCTACAAATAGTCTTGAGTATGTTCAGTATGTAAGCGGGGATGGGAGTCATACAAACTTCTAGATGTTGTTGGGACTGCCACTCTCAGCTTTCCTCATCACTGGCTATACTAGCCAGGTCTGGTAGGGATTGCAGTCCAGCAGTATCTGAAGGGCTGTATGATTCCCACTTTTGACAAAGTGACAGAGAATTCAGGCTCGGTGAGGAATTTCTGAGGGATTCAAAAATTGAAAAATATCTTCAAGTACATTGCCTTAAGCAAAATGTGGGGAAGTAAAAACACTGCACTTTCCTCATAACTGTTTTAAGTTAATGCTTCTGCAAGCCTACCTGTAATGCCACAGTTTTCGATTCTGGAACATATTTCTTTCTTCACATAATAATGGCATTTTGCAATATTTACTTGCAGCCAAGCAGCTCACTGAACAAAACTGAAACAGATGACGATGAAGGACTCCATGGGCTTTTCCGAACTTTGCGGGGGAAACGGGGCAGTCCGTTACTCACCGGACTGGCACGCTCCCCCCCGACAATCCACGACAATCCGGAGCAGCGTGCGCCCGCGCTACACACTCTCTGGAGATGAAAATGGAGGCTTCCGATTGGCGGAGGCTCTCCACCAACTGGAGAAGCTCGCCAGCTGGAAGCCCGCCCCGGAAGGTCTGCAGCCTCGCGCTGGCGCGAGCCTGCAAATCCACACTTAGGGCAGTGACGGACTGGGGCGCGCCGGGCTATTTAAAGTCCTCTTTTAATCGGTCTTTCAATAGCATAGGGAACCACCAGTTCTGGGCGTTCCGGAGCGGGCTGAAGTCCGCACAAACAAGTAGTCCGGACCCAGTTTGCCCCCAAGTGTAAACGTCCTCGCTGGAGGACGCGCCACCCCGTTTTAAATATAAAATGCAGAAGAGGCCCATGAATAGCCTTCTTCTACTATTATAAATTGCTTCTGTGAGCAGTCTGGCTGAAACCAAGTATTGCAAAATGCAAATAAGTGGCTCTCAGTGGTTGTAAGCACCTCAGAAAATCAATTTATAGTACTTGGTGCTGACTGACACAGGGAACCTTTATAAATATGTTAAAATGATAGAAAACCTTCTAAGGTTTTATAATATATTATTTATAGTGCATAAGCCCAAGTGGCTCAATGAGAGAGAGCAGCAAAGAGGCGTATGAAACTGAATTTTTAAAATGGGTTTGCTAGTGATGTAGAAGAGTGGGAAAGCTAAATATAAAAGCAATAAATGCTCAGAAGAAGATCCAACAAAATTAGGATTTGATTTTGTAAACTTTAGGTCAATATTTTATTTACTTCAGAAGTATAGATTTATTAATTTTTTTTGAATTCATAAAAATCAAGCTGTTTAATATGTTATTTAGTATGTCATTTCAGTGACACAATAGATTCCTCATGCAGGTAATCACTGGTACCACTTTGTCTGAAATGTCCTGATAGCGGCATGTGATATTTGTAAGCACTTTTAGTCTGTTGCCTACCAAATGCCCACAATATGATTGGCCACATTCTTCAATGGTCTACACATATATGACTTTGCATGGCATAGGACAAGGATCCAGTCATTGGGCAGCCAAGTTGTTGGTTGTTGCAGCTGCTTTTGTTCCACCAATGCAGTTCAGTGTTGTTGGACTGCAAAATATGATGGGAGTGTTGGGCCTACCAAACTCACTTGGCCCCTTTGGCTTCCATCCATTTATTTATACTCAGCCATTTCCCCAAAGCTGGGACTCAAAGTGACTTGCAAAATTTTTAAAAAATACAAGTAAAATAATACAGCTAAAAAACCACAGAAGGCTATGATTAAAATAGTACTGAACAGTCTACAGAATTAAAACCATTTAAAATATTGATTTAAAGAAAAGAAAAGAAAAGAAAAGAAAAGAAAAGAAAAGAAAAGCAGTACAGCACACTAGGAAGAGTTCTTTTCTGGTAAACAGATCCCCCAAACCCTGCTGGGATTAAAAAAAACCAACCAACCAACCAACCACCATTTGCCGATAAAAAGACAACTCATTTGTATCAACTCACAAGTTAGGTCAAGGCCTTGTAGCCTCATCCCCAGGATTCTATATGGAGGTTCCCCCCCCACACCTTTGGAGGAGCAATGTGTCACACACCCATTTCCCCTTAAAAATTAAAATGGATATGGACCCTAGTGCCTCCATTGCTCCCTGCACAAGCACGTGACATTCTGAGTTTGTAAAGACACCACTTTTTATGAGATAGCAGTTGCCCACTGTTCAGGAATGATAAGCAAGTTGCAAGAGGGTAGATTTCATTTGAGCATTAGGAGAAACTTTTTTAGTGGTAAAAGCAGTTTGACTATCGAACCAGTACTGGGGCGGTTGGGTGCTGCTCTTGCTTCTACTCTTCCTTGCTGGAAGTTGTCCGAGTCTGGATAGCCTTCTCCTAGAGATGTTGTAGCTCTGGGGTTCTTGCCCTGAGCAGGGGACTAAATTTTCTGTGTGGAACAGATGGCCTACAAAGACCTTTCTGACTCTGTGTTTCTTTGTTTCCTTTTTTTTGCTTATTTTCCTTTATCAGTACATTGAGTACATGGGTGGTGCTTATTGATGGTAACGAAGACGATGGTGTGATGATAGTCATTCTTCCCAAATCTGTAGCATTGTTCTTCATACCTGTTGATATTTGGAGTAAACATTCATTTTAGATACATCTTTTTCTTTACACAGGAAGGGAACTAGGGATCTACAGAATTCAGCTGAACTCCACTTTGCAAGACTGGAAGAATTATGCATTTTTAATAAGCCTGAATTGACTTCCACATCTGTTATGGGATTCTGGAAAATTCCATACTTGACCTTTTCTAGTCTTAGGGGAAGACTTTGGGAGATGGGAATATAAAGCAGGAATAGTCAGTATCTCATGGATGCATAAAAAAGCAATGTGAGTATCCATAATTTGGAGCCTGTGGGAGATGTCTGCTGACAGGCAAAGACCTCTTTATTCAGGCAGGCCCTTGGCTATTGTTGAAAGGCTTTAACTAGCTGAGTGCTGGCACTTCTCTTGCTGTTTTCTTAAGTTGTGTGTTTTTTAATTAAATGCCTTTTGTATTATGATTTAATCAGGATTTTGTTGCTGTATTGTTGTGTACTGTTGTCTGCCTTGAGTGGCTCTGTTGCTGAAAACTAGGGTATATTTTAATATATAATTCAAAACTATATATTAAAACTAAAAATATTAAAAATAGGGTATACATTTAATACAATCAAAAGATGCAGATGCAGATAGAAAAACATGCATGTACAAAGTTATAATTTTATGTATTGGTTTTGCTTTACTAATACATGAAAAAACCCTTTTCTGTTAAGAAATATTATAAATATCTGTTCCATTAAGCTAATAGTTCAAGTGTGAGGTGATCTCACTTTTTAGGGCAAGGGTGGGCAACTGTGGAAGGATGGGGTGCACAGTAGCTCCCCAGGAGACATTGGAAGTCCACATCCTCCCATTGCCCCTGCTCCTGCCACCTCCTCACATTTTCTCCCCCAAGTGCTATCTGGGGACATGGGAGGCATGTTGAACATATTTTGGGGGCTTCTTGAGCCATTGTTGGATTGGTTTTTCTGGTTTTCTTTCTTTCTTTTTTTTTAACCAGAGTACTACTCCAGAATCACACAAAATAACAAATTCCAAGATTCTGTAGGATGGAAACATGGTAGTTGAAATGGAATAATACTGCTATAATTCTGTAGTGTGAATGGGCCCATAGTACAAGGTCAGGGAAAAGATTCTACTTCCTGAAAGAGAAGAATCATTGCTTAAGTAAATCCAGCACTTATTTTTGTGCCCTCAAAATTGCTAAATAAAGATAAATAGTCACTAAATGAAAGTAACCACTAAATAAAGGTAAGTAAAGCAAATCAAAGTAAAGGTGAATACATTTCTATGTAGTTCCCTTTTGTTACATTGCTGCATCAAGCCCTGTCACTCTTACTTCTATTGTTTGAATTCCTGTCCCCTGAGACTTTGTCCTTTAACTTTTTATATAGATATCCTTTTCCTTCAGGGACCTGCTACTCACTCCTCCTCATCTTTGTTCTGGGCCTATTGTTCCTTTTGTTGGTGCTGTCATAGAAAATCTCACAAAGTAAAGCCCTAAACCATTTAAGGGAGTTATCCCTGGAGTCATACTGGGCAAACATCCAGGCATGCATATACTCCCAAAAGATATTCTCAGCCACAAAAGAGAGAGAGAGAGAGAGAGAGAATAATCTTTTTGCTGGATTGAGAAATATCAATCTTCAGCAGAGGCTATGATCAAGGGCTAGCCAGACCTCTGAAAGACTGGCAGCCTTTTGTGTGTGATGCTGGAAATATGTTTTAATGTAGAATGCATTATTTATGAAAGTGAAATAGGAAGCAAAAGAGAGATGTCTTTAACTTGAGTCTACATTCCAGTCTGTCTAGGGGTTTTAGTTAGCTAGGCTTTAGGCTTTTGTGTCCATATACTCTAACAAAGCAGCTGAGGAGTCTCTGTTGTGATTTTCTGCCACATTCTCAGACTGGTCCTGTTACAGTGGAGAAGGGACAGAAGCAAAAGGACACAGCTTTTTACCATGGGTTGGGCAATGGCTTGTGTAAGTAAAGTATTGGATATGGCACTTGAACAAATATGGAGCAAACTACAGACCTTATTTCTTAGGAGGAGAACAGATTTGTTTACTCTTGGCCCAGACCATATCTCCTTATGTGAAGCTGCACAAGTTCTGAGATAGTGGCTCAAAATTGGATCTTGGCTTTTGAAACTTAAAACATACCTTTACATTGCTGACATAGAGCACAGTTCAGCAAAACATGACAAACGGTCCCTTTGCTCTAAAAATCTGTGGGATTGAGATATATATAGTTTCAACTGGGTTGTTTCTTGCTATTCCTTAAATATAACTGGGAAAGCAATATTTATTTATTTAGCTTTTGCTATGAGACTTTGGCCACTTCTGCAGTAAACTGTTATAGTGCTATCATTCCACTTTCAACATCCTATGGAATCCTGGGGTTTGCAGTTTAGGGAGGTGCCTGCAATGGTCACTGCTGCTGTTTTGGTTTTCCACCCTCATTTAAAACAGAAAAGGAATGATATTTCAAGGTCCGATACATACAACACTCATGGGTGAAAGTTTGTCCCCTGTGGTATCTAATGGGGGTAAAAGGTCAGTGGTTTGTCTGTAGTTGATTAATGGCAGCCATTTGACAGCAAATTAAATGTCACATAAAACTGGCAAATGACACAGAAAATCAATATTTAGTGCAAAAAACCTGATACGATTATTTTGGTAATCAACAGCATTAGGTGGTTATAACTTGATTTAAGGAATGCCATTTACTATAGAGGTATTTGTGGAAAATTCTTTGAGTGTTCAAAAGAATCCCCAAAGTGTTATAGTGGATAGGCAATAATCAAAACAATCAGCAACAGACTGTTCTTTCCTCAGGCAGCAGATACCACCGATGAAAGCTGAGAGTAGACAGCAGGCATCCACCTTTTAAAATATAGCAGCAAATAACAGGACACTCTTGCCTATCTCTTAAAGCCTGACTTGCAGACCATTTCCGCACTATACTCTTATAGCGCGATTATTCCACTTTCAACATCCTATGGAATCCTGGGGTTTGCAGTTTTGGGAGGGGCCAGCTGGCCCCTCCCGGAAGTACAAACCCCAGGATTCCATAGGATGTTGAAAGTGGAATAATTGCGCTATAAGAGTGTAGTGCGGAAATGGCTGAAGTCACAATACACTGGCCCACGTAGTTCCTATTCAAGGAGCATCAGTGCCTTTGTTCCTAATACATGTTCCCAGGCCTTTCTGCCACCTGCAAGTGAAAAACTTGGTCTCAGATTGCACTAACAAGGTGTCAGTATTGAGGTGCAAAGGATAATTAACCCAGTTTTTGCTTTGCTTTTAACTTACACTGCAGAGTACCTGAAGGGGAAGGCAACTTCTCAAATCATTTCCAAGTGTCACTTCAGTTCAGTGAGATCTGCAAAATCCTGCAAAATTTGTTCCAGTTTTCATTTTGAAATGATACAAAGAAACATGCAGGCTGCAGTCTTAAACACGTTTGTTAGAGAACAAGTTAGTTGTCAGTACCTATTTCTCAATAAAGATGTTTATGAATGCCACGCACAAACTATTTTTCTTCAGAACATTTTAAAAAGACTGAGTTAGAAATGTATTTAAAATTCCAAGATGACAGCAACCTATCTCTAGTTGTTACCTGGCATCACATTTGCTTGGCAAGTTTAACATGTACATGGTATTTTGCCAGACTAGCCTAGGGGAGTTTGATCTATTATTTTACTTACTATGTTTTATCTGGCTTTTACTTAAAGCTAAAAGTACTTTGTATCTATGTTTTAGTGGTTATTCCTAACAGGTTAATAAACCTTGGAGGTTTTCATTGGGCTTATCCAGTCCACTAAACTGTTTTTTTTTAAATTTGTTCTTTGCTGATCCATTTCCTTCATTCATTTTTTTGTACCTTATGTACACCAGTTCAAGAAGGAACTCTTTCTTTACTGGCCTATTTATAAAATAGTTTTTATTTTCTGATTTATGACAAGAACAACTGTAGTGTCCAGTGACTGTCATAGTATTTGATGTGTTAAAGCAATATTGGCAAATTCTAATGTTAGAGGAAAGTGTTACATAAATTAAGTGATGGGATAGCATTGTATCGGTAACATACCAATAAACTGATAGGTACTAGAAATACATGGCCTTTCAAATATTGAACTGCAGCTGTCATCATCCTCTTCTTTCTAAGACTGATGGAAATTAGAGGCATGCAATATCTGGAAGGACACGTTTCCAATGCCTACGCCTCATCCAATATATATATTTAGCTTGTTTTGTTGTAAATTGCTTTGAATATGCTAGTATAGAAACACAGGAATTAAATGACATAAATATATAAAGAACAGTGACTTTATTTCTACTACATTTGTACAACTGCTACCAATAATCTATAAAATAATGGCAGGCATGATTAATGGTGAAAAGTGTAAAGACTGGTATATTTCTGGGTGAAGGAAAAGTGAAACTATAAAGACTTCGAGAAAAACAAATGAAGAAAAAACTACCTGCAGCAGTGCAGTTATCAATGAAATTAAGCCTAAACAAATGCATGTTACCTAATTTGACAGTCCAGTCAGTCAGCCTTCCTCAGTCTGGTGCTATCCTGATGTTTTTGGACTATAGCTTCCAGACATCCTAACAGCAGGAGATGGTAGAGGTTGTGGTCTCAAGCAATCAGAGAATGCCAGCTTGAGGAAGGCTGCTGTAAAAGGTACTCTGGTGTAGTCTTTCAGTGTGGTGTTTTTCAGATGTATTGGATCACAGCTTCCAGCTGGGATTGATGTAAGGTTATAGTCCATATACATCTGGTGGGCATCAGATTTGGAAAAATTGCCTTGACAGTACTACATAAGTGAATGAAGCTGGCCAAGTATTTAACTGCATTTAACTGACCCCATCATATTGGTAGAAGCTAGTTACAGAGAACCTAAGATAATGTCTGATAAGCTGGAAAGCAGTAGGAAAAGTGGAGGACCGCACTACAGGTCTGTTGATTCAATCAAGTATGCCTTGGCCCTGAGTTTGCAAGACAAGCACAGAGTAGTTGATGACTGGGGCTCATTCATAGGGTTGCTATAAATCAACTTGACAGCAAATAATAACAAGAACAACACCTCTTAAATATTTTCATTTATTCATCATGCATTGGGTTGAATTTCAGTTAATTTTATTCATTTTTTTGTGATTTACTTTTTATTTCTTAATGTTAATCTTTCCCCTTCTATTACTCTTTGCCTTGTGCATTTTTTGTAAATCTAACTACTTGTTCATGTTTATCTGCTTTATTGTAATTATGCTTCTAGAAATAAGACTGGCTGTGACTGGAGACTGTTTTTGCACAGCACATTGCAATGTGGTAGCTAGTTTGTATTAGGCTAAGCAGCACATAGCATTATTTTTCCACTCATGTGCTCCCTAAGTACTTTCCTTAGGATTCTCTGGTTTCAGTCTGCAATAAGTGCAGGGCTTTATATGAGAAACATACTTTTTTTTGTTCACTGGAGAAATGAAATATTAAAAAACCTGCCTGCTTGGACCAAAGCACACAGGGATGAGGGAATGTTGTTGAGAGGGGAGGAGTTCTTCCCTTCACTTAGGAGTGATTTTCCCCAGCTAATTCTTGAGCTGAAGGCTGTGTGAAGGTGCACTGTGGGGATGCCAAGACAATGCTTCCGTACACTGTCTAAAATCACTCTGTGGCTGTCCACAGATCAGCCATCTGTAACAGGGCCGTTTCATGACAAGTAGCATTCAGTAAGCATTCTGGCTTGTCTGACAGCAGAGTTAGAACTTTATCTACTTTCTGTTCTAAATTGAATTCTTCAGCTGCAGTTTAAATGTAAAGGATTTAAATTGAAAACTGAATTTAAAAGATTCCATGAAAATTCTGAAAAATGATCAGCTTTTATTAATGCACAGTCTGATTGAAAGAGAGAAAGAGAGAGAGAGACACTAGATCATTCTGGCGTTTCGTATTACCTGTACGGAGGAGTTTTTGTGTGTGCTCACAATGAGAATAACACTATTCGAGGCCAATTTTCCTGTCTACCTATAAATGTTCAAGACAAGACACTGAGGCTGCTGTTCATTATACAAATATTTTTTTCCCAAACGAGCATACTTCCCATATTATTATTTTCTATTTTTTTTAAAAAAGGCTTGAGAATGGACTGGAACCTTGCAAAGGCAGGCTCTTGTTTACCTTCAAAGCATTCCTTTTTGGTTCTGTTTTTATACAACATTAGAATCATTTCCACAAGGCCAGAAATAGGTGTCTTGCATGCTTCAAAGCTAATTAGCAGGTGTATAGAGGACTCCTCCCCCATCTGCTGACAGTTCATTTTCTCTATTCACTTGTAGTGAGCAGAAGATTAATTAGAGGGCTTTGCTGACTCTAGCATTTGTTAAGCCCCTTGTAGAGTAATGTCTGCAATAAACATATTATTCATACCATCAGAAATGATACAGTGCAGTCATGGGCATGTCTACTTAGATGTAAACCCCACTGAGTTCAGTGGCAGTAAGTCCTAGGTAATTGGGTATAGGACTGTAGCATTGAAGTCATAGGGAAGTAGTTATTAAAACTAGCCAGAGGAAGGCACGTTGTTATATTTTACTAATAGGTTGAACACTGTATCTTTCCCAAAAGGGACTGAATGATTTATATTTTCTAAGATTTCTTAAAACAAGGAGAATCTTTCAAAGTTTAGGGAATATGTATGCGTGTGCTATTTCTAGTGGAAATTCCATAGACGATACTTTTAACCTTTACAGCTCTAAACAGCCTGAGGCACAACTTTGGAAGAAAAACGACTGTTCTATTATGAACCTGGTTGCTAAGATCCACAGGAGGGAATCTCTTGAGGATACCTGCAGGGATGGGCTTGGTAGGCACACAGGGAGGACTTTCCTTTGTTTTGCTCCCAAATTGTGGAATATTTGTCTGTCAATGTTATGCTCAGTCCCATTGTCATTGTTTCTATGGAAGATAAAGATACATCTTTCTAATCTGGCCTTTTAAATGATTCTAATTTTTAACCTTTTTTTTTAAAGTAAATTAATGTTGTACATTAGATATTAGAGTGTAATTTTCTAGTAGAAAAACTAAATAAAAATGTGATAAGTAAATAAATAAAGCTTATTTTTAAACAATTAAAGCAGGAAAGACAGAAAGAAGAGAATTGGCATTCATTTCCATGAAAGCTCGTATAACAATGATTCCTGATGGAAAATATAGTAATTTAGGAAACAAAAGGGATGCAACAGAAATACCAATATGGAAAAAGGGTCAGAGCCACACTTGCTTACTTTACCAATGGCTATTTATTATTTCAATATTTGAACACTATACAAAATAGATGACATTGTCTGAGAAATGAGCAGTTCATAGAGCAGAATTAGCATAAAATCAGTATCATTGTAAACGCTCATTTAGCATCTTGAGTAAAGTCACCAGAAATTGACTTTCCAGCCTGTTCATTTGATCTTTGACATTTTTAACATAAGGCATTTTCTCAGTGCAATAACATGTTTAACATTACCAAATTTGGCATACTTGGGTATTGTTCCGCTTAAAACAATGCTCAGGCTAAAGGAAGGATCCTATAAATATAGAAAATGGCTCACTGTGTCTTGTCTATCATAGGCAAATATTAAGTATGCTAGATTTAGCGGGTTCTTTTTAATTTTAAACTATGCAACATAGTTGTAAGAAGTTTATTTTACAGAAATCATATAAAATTGTTCTTTAAAAATTACATGGTAAATATATGATCTGAAAGTCTAGGATGTATTCTAGGCTACAGTCTTGTTTAAGCTCTGCTCCAGGTAAGGGTTACGTCTAATTAATTCATTTTACCAGTTAACAAATGTATAGCTAAATTACATTGTAACAGTGACTTATCAAGCAATACTTTCACTCCTTTTGTGATAGAACTTTATTGTTATGTTGTGTGGCCTCATCAAATTTAATGATAGAGGATGAAGATGACATGGTTCAGGTACTGGTTTTTCTTGTGGCTTGTATGGCTCTGTTTTTGTGCGTGCATTGGAATGATAGCAAGGTGGACAGCAGGATGCTATGTTTTGTTGTATAGGCCAGCAGCTTGTAGCATTCAGATTTTGTTCTTTAAAAAACCAACAGACAGTATGATCCTAACTCAAAGATTCATCAGTTATATCGTGGGTAGGATTACAGGTATACCTGAGTTAGTGAAAATGATGTGTCCATGGGCATTACTTCTTTAACAGAAAATTTGGTATCAAAGACAGAAATAACATGGAAAGAATAGGAAAAGGTTCCTACACTACAAAAAAGAAGAGCAGTTCAACATATTTTCAGCAGACTTTTTCATTCAAAACAAACAATATGTGCTTGTGGAAATGAAACAGCCAGGTCAAGTAAGCCCTGTGCAAATAAACAAAACATTTTTAATCTTCTAGAGGACATTTGAAAGCTTCTTCCAAAATGCACCCAGTAATCACTTTTTCTTTCACCAGTTTTCACTTTTCATATTATTTCCATTTTACTGGCCAAACTTACAGATCTTTCTTTTTTTTTTTTAATGTGTTAGGAGTAGTTGGTGAAGCTGGCTTATCTGCTCTTTCCTTTTCTCTCTGTTTTGCTGTTCCCACATGCTCAGTAAGTAATTCTGGAGTTACCTGTAGTTCACCTTGCCTATTGTAGGTTAGCTGACACATCTACAGTAGGGTCAGCTAGGGTAGAATCCCATTCTTTCCAAACTCAAGCTTTATTGCATGGTTTACCGCAGAGATGCTGCTGCATTCTGATACCAGAAGTCTGTGGTTTCTCCAGCCCTCTTTCACCAACTTCCTAGTGCTGATGCTACTTAAAATACTTCTAATTAGATTGAGGATGAAGAAGAAAACGGGGCATTGGGCAGGCACAAAAAGATTTTGTAAAAAGGAGCTTCTTTGTCAGAGGCTGTTAACTGAGATATGCCTGTACACACAAGAGTCTTCCAACAGAAATTTTGTTCTACCAGCAAGAATCCTCTGATGACATCTGACTGGTAAAACTGCTTCATCTTCCAGTTCTGACCATTTTAGCCAAGATTGTGCTTTAAAATGATAAGTGTTACTTTGTAGAATTGTAACTTTAATGGGAACTAATTTGGCAGGGATCTTTGAACTGTAACCACTTTATTTTTAAAAATATCTTCCAAGTTCTGTAAGTACTATTCAGCATTATTCAGAGGAGACATGAATAGTATTGCAGTAAATACTATTCAACATTATTCAGAGGAGGCATACATAGCATTGTGTTGGTAATAAATAAGTTGATAAACAGCACAAAGCGTATTTGCTCTGAAGAAAATCTCTATGTAAGACTGCAGTCCTATGCTTTGCCTATTTGTGAGTCTAAGCTCTGTGTAGTACAGTAATACTTTCTTCTGCATAAATGTGTGTAGGACTGAACAGTGATTAATCTGGTAAATCTGTGTAAGTTTATATATGAAAGAAAAACAGTTCTAAAGAAAAACAACATATTTTTCACTGTTGTAACTTTGAAAAAAATTCACTTACACACTTGGGAATGCTTCTTTCAAGTTGATATTTGAGCTCTGGAGTTTTTGTAAATTTTGTTAAATGTATCGTTTAAATAAATAAAAATAAATAAAACACAGTTTTATTAAAAATAATATTAACAAATCAAAACCTACTGCTTGATTAGTTGGAGGCACAATTTTAAGTTGATAAATATATTTTTAAGCTATTCTGGTTGATCAGTTACAGCTGACTGATCAATTCAACATTGTAATGCTAACAATTACATAAGAATAATTAATTATTCAGAGAAGATCTTTGAAATCAAAAGTGTTATTTTTAAAAGGGATAGCATGAATAAATGGCTTTGCCATATGTAGCATATCCTCCAACTGATGTCCAACCATGCAACATCAGAGCGTAGTCATGATGGTGAATGTTACACGTGAGAAAGAACCCACAAGCTAGGAGATGTTGCAGCAGTTTGGTTTTACCTGAGTCTATTGGGAGGGCAAAACTCCACCCCTCCTCTTTTTCCTGCACAGTTAATTGAATGCAAACTGTTTTTGCACTTTGAATTCAGTTTTAGCAAATGAAGTAAGCTGAGGGGAAAGGGGAAAAAGGAGGAGGAAGAGGAAAGAAACTGGGCATTGTAAAAACATCTGAATAAATGGGATTATGGTGGATTAATTGAGATGGTCCCTGCCAAAATCTGACAGCTGGCAGGTATGAGACAGTTTGGGCCTTTGACTCATTAAATGATGAAGCATTTAAGGTCATTTCCACACTACACTCTTATAGTGTTGTTATGCCACTTTCAACATCCTATGGAATCCTGGAGTTTGCAGTTTCGGGAGGGGCCAAAGGCCTAAACTGCAAACTCCAGATTCCATAGCACTATAAGAGTGTAGTGTGGAAATGATCTAAAACGTTGAGAACTATAACAAAGAATACTACACTTAACAGCTCGAAGGTCTAAATCTAATTGCTAGTCTCATCTACAGCAGATCTATTGAACTGGTTGCTGAATGGTAAATGATTCAACACTTCTGTAAAACCCAGTGATTCAATTGGTCTGTTCTTGTTGGCACTGGATTTAAGACAAAGTAAAATTGTTACCATTGGCCTAAATACCCTAAAAGCACCAGATTCTTGTCTGATCTTGGAACCTAACCAGAGTTAGCTCTGGTTAGTAATTGGATGGGAGACCACCAGTTAATATGAGGTGCTGTAGGTTGTATTTCAGAGGAAGGAACAGGCAAAACCATCTCTGAGTATTCCTTGCCTAAGAAAATTCTATAAAATTCATAGGGGTCACCATAAGTCAGCAGGCAACTTAAAGGCAAACACACACACACATACATTTGTTAAAGATACTAGTCTGTTCTTTTTGGCTTTTAAAATGGTTCTGCAGCCCTCAGGTACCATAATTCATTTAACTTTCCATTGACATACATTTGCAGATTAGAATTTCTGTTGAACGTGCTAGAGCTGCAACAGAATCAGCCTGAGCATTAGCAAAACAATAATTTATTATGCAGTAGCGATGTGCTCCTTTTTTTCAAACCTTGAAGGAAAATAATACATTTAAAAAGCCAATAGATAAGTATCATTTCAAGAGAGAGACAGGGACCATTTTCAAACAGTAGTATTTCAGACTAGGGAAATGAACTATTTGCTTTCCATATATTCTTTTTGGTCAAGGTTAATTATTTCTTTTTAAAAAAATGTACCAGGCTTCTTTTCGGGGTGTTTAATTGCCACTCAGGATGTCTGAATGACATTCACTTCAGAATCACAATACAAGTGCTAATTAATCTCAGTGCTCTTCTCAGAGCCCCAGTAAGAATGATGCTAAATAAAAGGGAAAATGTGAGATGGTGAAACAATAATGTAAGAAAATTGTTGTGGGCAATGGTCCCAAGGATGACAAAAGCTGTTTTTTTCATTGCAGATCAGTTTCATGCTAACTGTTTTAGTATTTACTCCAGTCCTATCTGATGTGGGACAAAAACACACAGAATTTGTTTTCAATGGCTTCATGTTGCTGTCTACTCCAATCGAAAACCTTAATACATGAATCCTCAGGTTTTTTCTTTTTTTTTTTTTAAATGACAGGAAAATGTAGTGGTACAGGACCGATTCTGCTGAGAAACTACCATTAGGGGACAGATGACCTTAAGGCAATACATTAATACATGGAATTTCAAGACTTACTTATCATGTTTTCTCCCTTTCTTTCATATTTGCAGGTCAGAAAATTCTTCACCACAGAAGCGATGTCTTAGAAACTGTAGTCCTGATTAACCCTTCAGATGAAGCAGTCAGCACTGAGGTAAAATCATCAAAAATACATTATACACACTTCAGCTGGCCTAGTGTTGGCTCAGTTGGCTCTCATCTTTCTTGGTGAATTAGGACTGCGCTTTAAGTCATGCTTTAGCCTCACTGAAAGCAGTGAGAGAACTTAAGGCCGTTTCCACGCTACACTGTTATAGTGCTATTATTCCACTTTCAGTAACATCCTATGAAATCCTGGGGTTTGCAGTTTGGGGGGGGCATTTAGAATTCTCACCCGAGAGCTCTTTGGCCTCAGTAAACTAGAAACCCCAGAATTCCACAGGATGTTGAAAATGGAATAATATCACTATAGCACTGTAGTGCGCAAATGGCCTAAGTCACATTGATTTTCCTAGGATGATAGTATCAGTAACTTAGGTTGTATCTACCTCGCTCCCAGATTTATTGTTGATCTTAATATATTTACCAGTATGTCTTCAGATTCTTTTTAATCATTTAACTTTTGTCATTTCTTTGGCAGTGTTTGTGTTCCTTTTTGTTCTCTTATTTTGGTCTTATGAGGTAAACCTTGCTTCTACATGTAGAGATCTTACATTATAAACAGATACAATTCTCAGAGTATTTAGAAAGAACTTGTTTATTTTTTAAAACAGTTCTGAGCGCCATCTGTAAGATGCAGAAATATTACGCAGCTGCCAGGTATGAGCATTAAATACATCAACAAGAAGATACACTTATCTTTTTTTTCTGGAAAAGTGATTGGCTTTGTTTGAAAATCTGGCAGCTTTCCCAGAGCTTTGTCACCAAACACAGGAAACAATAAAGCCAAGAGAATTCAGTTTTTTAAAATGAATTTTGTGCAATTAAAACAGATGAGGTTCAAGTGACATTCATTAGGCAGTTGAATCCTTTTCTCATTGTTTTCTGAAAAAGACATACAGTAAATGGACTTGACCCATCAAGAATAATGTTACATTTTTATATCCCAACACAATTAGTGCCAATGCATCTTGGGATTTGCTTCTGATTAGGTCGTTTTCCTGCTGTTCCAAGCTTTTTAGTGAATACCCTTGAACTCACTATAAAAGGCAAACATGAATTCAGGGCAGTAATTTTTTTCCTATGGCACAAGATAAAATTATTGAAGAACAAATGAACTGTTCGAGAAGCGGGCAAAGTACAGCACCCTTTTTGTGCCCCCCATTGCTCCCCAGAATGTTTTATTTCTTTTTTAAAATATTGACTTTGTGGCTTGTCACCAAAATTTGACAGCAGGCTGCTAAATATGCTGTAGTCAGTAGAAAAAAGAACTAAATGTTCTATGGTTAATGGAATTGTCAGTATTATAGTCAGTATCATAATCAATTTGATTTCAATAATCAATACTAAAAACGTTTCCAGTACTAAATGCAACTTGGGGTGTGTGTATCAATAATATTCCCATATGTATATCCAAGACCATATTCAGTCATTTGACCTTGTTAGTTGTGTCCCCCTGTCTGTGGAATTCCCTTCCAGAGGAAGCTTGCCTGGCAAAGACCAATTTCCTCAGGTCTTTTAAATGTTATCTGTGAGGTGTGTGTGTATGTGATATTTTTTCTACCATTTTAATCTAATTAGTAGTAGGGTGAGGCAAAAGTTTCTTGACAGATGAACTTATTAATTAAAAAAAATCTGTAGTTTAGTAAAATAAAATAAAATAAAAGAGTCAAACTAGTGGCTAAGAAATGAAAAATCTATTTATACATGGACAGATAAGTTATCCCAGCCTTTTCGATGGATTTCAGTATTGGTCACTGTCAAGTGACTTTTCCCTCACCCTGTGTATATTGTTTTGCCCATACTGATGTTGATTCTACTTACAGTTCTTTTCATTGTGTTCTAAAGATTTCTATTTAAGTAGAGAAAGCTCTGAAAGCTAAACTAATGCAACTTGATATTTATCTTTATAAATAAATTGCTTCATTTTTGCTTTTTCATATCTATATCTATATCTATATCTATATCTATATCTATATCTATATCTATATCTATCTATATATATCTTCCAATGCCAATCCCTTCCTGAGTATTTCTGGGCTTTTGGGAAATAACTTTCTTGAAACCATGATAGTTTGAGTTTAGTACTACTACATAGTCACTATTTGAACCAGTGTGGTGTAGTGGTTTGAGCATCCAGCTGTGACCCAGGAGACCAGGGTTTGATTCTTCACCTGGCCGTGGAAACCCGCTGGGTGACCTTGGGTACATCACACATTCTCAGCCCCTAGAAAATCCCATGATCAGTTTGCTTTTGCCATAAGTTGGAAATGAGTTGAAGGCACCCAACAACAACAAGTCACACAACAGAATTTAAATGCGCTGTTTTTATCTCTTATCACAGGTGCGCTTAATGATAACTGATGCTGCAAGGCACAAACTTCTGGTACTAACTGGGCAAAGCTTTGAAAATACAGGCGAGCTCATTCTTCAGTCTGGATCTTTCTCATTTCAGAATTTTATTGAGATCTTCACTGATCAAGAGGTTTGTCTTTTTATTGTTCAGTACCAATGACGAGTAGTTAGAATCTTTAACAGTTGGGTTACAGTCTAACCTGATGTGACAGAGATTCATGAAGGCTTTTTCAGCATTAGCGATTTGCACATTTATTTCAGAGTTTTCTCAGAGGACAACAACTCCAAGAATTTCCAAGTTGGTCCTGCTGGCTGGGGAGATCTGGGAGCTATAATTCAAAAAAGGGAACTTTTCAAAGCTCTGAAATTTAATTCAGTTTTCTCCAACAATTAGCAAATAAATAAAGCATATCATATTAGAAGCTTAATATAAGCTTAATATTTAAGCCTTGTTATATACAGGCAAGTTTTTGTATGTATGTGTATATGTGCTTTCAATTTGTCTGCTATATGCATATTTTAGAATAATACTTTCATGTAGATGTATTTTCTGACAGACAAAACTGATCAGAACAGTAGATTTTCTTATCTTCATTCCATCTAGGCATAGTTTAAATGCTGCTGTCCAAGTTGTGTTTTGTTAAAGGTGTGAGGTGATGGAAACATCCTTGCTGTTACAGTTTTAGAAGTTAGAAGCCTCTGTATGTGAAGGAGACATGCACAGATATCTTCTGGGAATAACTCTGAAATAAAGTAAAACCTGACCTAATTCTTGAATACTAAAATATTGGCTTTCCAATGTGGTTGTCAGGTGATACAACCTTCCCAGGAAGAATGCAGAAGCACTGCCAGAGTTTTTCAGTAATTGACACCTCTGGACAGAGCTTGAAAACTTTGGGCAGAATTCTGTATCACGTATTTATCTGGGTAACCATCTTAGTTATGTAATTAAGGCCATTTCTGCACTAGAGTGGAGGAGCGTTTCACCGTGTTTTATGAGTGGTGTTTTTTCTCCAACTTACTCCGATTCCTATCTGCACATCCTCCAGTTTCTGTCAAAGTAAAGTGGAGAAAATCATTTGTAGCTTCTGCATCATCAATTCTCCTGGAACTCCTATTCCCCTCCCTCCCCTACTCTACCGCCACTGATTGGTCAATTTAACACCCACCTCTGTGGTGTGAATTGATGTAACGCTTCCGCACGTAGGAAAAAATGCAACGGCACTGTTGTGGTTGGTTTGCATCGGAGTTTTTCCGTTTTTATGTTACACCAGTTTCACAGTTATGTGAACTGTGCTAAGAGCTGAACATGTGTGGAACAAACTACGGCAGAACGACATCAAACTGGTTTGACGTGCAGATGTATTCGCAATGCAATGGTGCTACAGCAATGTGGAAAGGGCCTAAGTGGTGTCTCTGAGCCCAGCCACCCCAGTCCTCACTTAGCAGGCAGCAGCAACTGGGCTTTTCCCCCCTGTTAACTGGGAAGCAGCTGACTGATGTTTCCACCTCCTCCCATGAGTGATCTCCAGTGCCACAGTCAGAAGCCAGGTCCCTGTCACAATTCTCCCTCACACTGTCTTGTCAGTTTGGTAATCTGTAAATACAGTACAGCAGTTCAGTCACCTTATTTGTTCATTCATTCATTTACTGATGACCTTGCTACATGCATACACATTGGGCAATATTTTTTTCTTTTAGGTGAATCAGGTAAATCTGTGGCTTTGTTAACTATTGCTTTCAAAATAAATACTGAACAAGAGTATGTATCAAAATACAAAAGAAATGACAAGTGCTTGCATTTACAAAGTAGATAAATCTGTTTCTTATTTAAGAAGCAGCAAGTGCTTAGATCTCCTAAGTAAATCGATATATTGGTTTGCTTCCACCTCTTCTAGCTAATTAAGCTTTTGTATCAAGTTTTTCACCATCATAATCAATAAACAACTTGATCTGAATCATCTCTTTAGTGCAGCGAACGACAAACTTTAGGCTAGAGATATCTACTTATTTTTTATAAACTAGAATCCATTAACTGGAGCCAAATGCAAAATAGTAACTTAGGTGACATTTCCAATAAGCTGCTGCACGTCATCACCTGTACTAACTTGCATACACAAACACAGTTGTTCTTGTGAGTTACTGCTAGTTAGGAATTCTACCAATCTAGTGTACACAGTAAAAACTCCCCTTGTTAAACAGTTGGGATTTGGCCAAACTCCAGCAGACGACTCAGAAATCTCCCAGTGGAACCCAGGCTGCCTTCTGCCTACTCTTGGTTTAAAGCACTATTTTTTATTTTATTTTTGTTAATTTTGGGTTTTCTATCCTATCTTTCTATACACAGTATAACATGGGTATCTTAGTTATTTACAAACCAGCAATCAGACAGTGATGAAAAAACAAATAAATCGATCAGAACACAGTGAAAGTAATAGTAATCAACCATGAAACACAATTAAAAATACTCTGAAAGTCTCCACTGGAATAACAGAAATTCACTGTTGCCTAAGAATATAACTGCATGTTGTTTTTATTGCTGTTGGGACTCAAGGCCTTAACTGTGTAATTCTGATGCTGGGTGAAAAGTTCATCTGTATACAAATGGCCATGGTGGTTGTCCTCTGTCCAGATGTAGGCCCTAGTGAACTAGGTGGTGGGATTTTAACCCTTAACCAATTATGACTGACACTTTTACCTTCTCTCCCCAGCATCCACGGTATACAATGCTAAAAAGGTCCCATTCAGTTCCGTTTGTTTTAGGTGAAGCATGACTTGTATTTACAATTAAAGCAATATGTACTTTGCTCCTAAAAGGGAACAGTATACGTCTGCTGCAGAACTTGGAAGCATTGCTTTTTTGGGTCTCTTACTTCACAGCCAACATGACTATTTGGATTCTGCAAGTTGTAGACCACAAAAATAATCTTTCCAAACTCTGCTCTATAGATTCCTGATGACACACCTGGAAAGGGCCTTATGTCTTATGCATTCCTATTGGTCATTTGAACTGTAGCCTCTTCTGAAGCTGTCCTCTGGATCCAGCCTTCTGTGCACAATAACTGTGCACACAGCAGCCCTGCAGAAGCAGGTTCTCTCATTGATTTATGTGTAGAGAATGGATAGCTATACAGAGCAACATGTATACTTGTGTCTTATCCACTGAGATAAATGGGAAAGATGTTAGGTGAGAATCCTATTTGTACAATGGGGCTCCCATACCTATGTTTGTGAATTAAAAGGAAAAAAAACCCTGGACTTTAAGCATGATCCTTCCTCTTCTATTCCAGCTCTGCACATGTAGAGGAAGTCTTCACACTCATTCTGTTGAATTCATTTCCCTTTTCTTACCTAGTCTACAATTTTGCATAGTAAACCACATCCAACTACATCCCAGCTCTTACTGATAATATGGCCCTTGAAATATACTTCACATATCCAGCAGTACCAGCATTTAACCACTGCACCACCAGGGCCCATCGTACGCACGTGTCCTGTTGTAGTGGCCAGTCTACCTGAGTTCCAGAAACAGACTAGATTGGAAGTTGTCTGGGACAGCATGTGCATAAAGAATATCTATAGTTTATAGCTATAGTTTAAAAGAGACATGCACAAATTGTTACTCACCAAACCAAATATTGGCTGGAATCTTCTGTTATGGTGTATTTCATGTATACTTAGCTACATAGCAAAGGCACTAAGAAACCCTGTTAACCAGATGCAAAGATGCATAATGGGATGGCTGGCAAGTGTCCCGATGTACATCCACACTCCCTAGCCAGTATCCTGATGCACAATAGGATTGATGCATCAATCTTGTGCATTAGTGTTGTTGTACATCGGTCCCAATGCTCACTGGTCGCTTTGCTGGCTCCCCTAGTTAATTATGTAGCAGCAGCCCTTTACTGGATATGGATGTTACAGAAGTGCCTAATTCTAATCCCTACAGATGTGAGTCCACTTTCAAAAACGTAAATCTACAATAGGATTATGGCCATTGTCTTCAACTCACATACAATAGGCCAACAAGGGTTTGATAAATCTCCCCTCGCCTTTTTTTTTTTTTTTGCCTGACTCGGACTTCTAGGGTGTGATAAAGTACTATTGAGTCACAACTCATGGGTAAAGGGCAGTGTTTGGGCAGTGGGTTAGAAGTTGTTTAAGCCTAGTTTAGGATTACCAATACACAGATAATTAATACTGTGTTTCTCTCTAAAAAAAAAAAAAAGGAATTATATTTATTTTGAGGTTTATATTGAACCCTAGAACAGTTATTCTGTTTTATGAGAAGTGTAAATGATTCCATGTAAGCTATCATAATATTGCCTCTTGTGTTTTGCAACTTCAGATTGGAGAACTGTTGAGCACTACTCACCCTGCCAATAAAGCCAGCTTAACACTTTTCTGTCCTGAGGAAGGGGACTGGAAGAATTCAAACCTTGACAGACATAACCTTCAAGACTTCATCAACATCAAACTCAACTCTGCCTCTATCTTGCCTGAAATGGAAGGACTTTCTGAATTCACAGAGTACCTGTCAGAATCAGTGGAAGTGCCATCACCTTTTGATATCTTGGAGCCACCAACATCAGGAGGTTTTCTGAAGCTTTCTAAGCCTTGCTGTTACATTTTCCCAGGTGGAAGAGGAGATTCTGCATTGTTTGCAGTTAATGGATTCAACATGCTTATCAATGGGGGCTCAGAGAGAAAATCTTGTTTCTGGAAACTCATCCGACATTTGGACAGAGTGGATTCAATTCTGCTCACCCACATTGGGGATGACAACCTGCCAGGAATTAACAGTATGCTACAACGAAAAATAGCTGAATTAGAAGAGGAGCAATCTCAAGGTTCTACTACCAACAGTGACTGGATGAAAAATCTAATTTCACCTGATTTAGGAGTTGTATTTCTTAATGTCCCTGAAAGTCTAGGAAACCCTGATCCTAACTTCCAGTTAAAAAGAAGTGTAGAGGAGGCCTGCTTTACACTTCACTACTTAAGCAAGCTGTCTATGAAACCAGAACCTCTTTTTAGAAATGCTGGAAACAGTACTGAACCTATTATCCTTTTTCAGAAAATGGGAGTAGGAAAGCTTGAAATGTATGTGCTTAACCCAGTTAAAAACAGCAAAGAGATGCAGTATTTCATGCATCAGTGGACAGGCACAAACAAAGACAAAGCTGAACTGATTCTACCAAATGGTCAAGAGATAGACCTCCCACTTTCCTATCTAACATCAATATCATCTTTGATTGTATGGCATCCAGCAAATCCCACTGAAAAAATCATCAGAGTTCTCTTTCCAGGGAACAGTACTCAGTATAGCATACTAGATGGACTGGAAAACTCAAGCATTTGGACTTTCTTAAGCAACCAACTGTTACACAGAAAGACCTCACTGGTAATGTGGCAAGTCCAGCAGTAAAACAAGCAAAACTTAAACAGCGAACAGACAGTAAGGAAAGTCTCAAGCCTGCCACAAAACCAGCAGCTAGCAAAACAGCCAGAAAGGAATCAAGAGATGAGGCACCTGATACAGGGAAGTCCAGTCCCCCTGAAAAGACTCAAAAGGTAGAAAGTAAAGAGAAAACCCCAGCAAAAAAAGATAAAACAGCAAAAGCTGAAACTAGGCTGTCTGTGACAGAAAAGGATTTGACAGCTAAAGAGCAACAGCTTGTGAAATCTGAACCAGTTGAAAAACAAGCAGCAGATGTCAAACCAAAAGTAATAAAAGAGAAACATGTGAAAAAGGATGTGAAAGTAAAATCTGAGGAAAAGCAAGAGGAGAAAGAAAAACCAAAGAAAGAGGTACCTAAGAAAGAAGAGAAAACCCTGGCTAAGAAAGAAGAGAAGCCTAAAAAGGAAGAGGCCAAGAAAGAGGTGAAAAAAGAAACTAAAAAAGAATCAAAGAAAGAAACTCCCCCAAAAGAATCTAAAAAAGAAGAGAAAAAGGAAATCAAAAAAGAAGAAAAGAAAGAGCCCAAGAAACTTCTTAAAGAAACAAAGAAAACATCTGCCTCTTTGCCTGAGTCAAAAAAGACTGCCACAAAGCCTAAGCCACAAAAGAAGGAAGAATCTGTCAAAAAAGAAAGTGGGCTTCTTGGGAAACCAAAGGAAAAAGTTAAAAGCAAACCAGTGAAGAAAGAGATCAAAGTTTCCGAAGCACCAGCTGCGGTGACTGCTTTGGGGGCTGTTGCTGCAACAGTAGCAGCTGCAGGTACAGCAGCAAGTGGAAAAGAACTTGAAGTTGAGAGATCACTCATGTCTTCGCCAGAGGATTTAACAAAAGACTTTGAAGAATTAAAAGCTGAAGAAGTTGAAGTGGTAAGCGAGACAAAATCTCAGGCAGATATAATAGAAAAAGAAGAAAAGTTAACTGATATAGAGCAAAAGGAAGATTATGAAGTTGGGAAAGAAAAAACAGGTGGGCCTGCTGATTCCCCTGACGAAGGCATAACAACCACTGAACCTGAGGGAGAATGTGAGCAAACTCCTGAAGAGCTGGAACCTGTAGGGAAGGACAGAGTTGATGACAATGAAAAGTTTGAAGATGAAGGAACAGGTTTGGAAGAATCCTCTGAGGCAGGAGATTATGAAGAAAAGGCTGAGACAGAGGAGGCTGAAGAACAGGGTGACAATGAGGAAGAAGAGGAACCCATCAGACGCCAAGATATGAAGGATACAATAGAAGCTGAGGAAATTGAGAAAGAAATGACTAGAGCACCTGAATATGAAAAAATGAAAGATTTGAAGTATGATGAAACAGCAGCATTTAGAGCCAAGGATGAAGAGCAAGATGAAGAAAATGTAGATGAAACAGTTGAAAAGGCAGAAACAGAAGAAACTGAAGAAACTGAAGAGGAAGCTGAGGAGGAAGACAAAATTGGGGATGTCAAAGATGAAGAAGAGGAAACAGGGAAAATAGAAGCTGAAGAGGACTATGTTATGGCTGTAGTGGACAAAGCAGCAGAAGCTGGTGAGATTGATGCTAAATATGACTTGCAAATAACTACTCCAATGAAGCAGCCAGAATCTCAGCCTCCTGCTAAGGAACCAGCATCTTCAATCCAGGATGAAACTTTACCTGGTGGTTCTGAAAGTGAAGCAACTGTTTCAGATGAAGAAAACAGAGAAGACCAGCCTGAGGAATTCACTGCTACTTCAGGTTATACCCAATCCACTATTGAAATATCCAGTGAACCAACTCCGATGGATGAAATGTCAACTCCAAGAGATGTGATGAGTGATGAAACTAATATTGAAGAAAGTGAATCCCCCTCCCAGGAATATGTTAACATTACTAAGTACGAGTCAGCTCTGTACACTCAAGATTTTTCTAGGCCTAAACTTTCTCCACTTCCTGATGCTTTCAATGGGTTATCTGAAGGATCTAAAACAGATGCTACTGAAGGTAAAGACTATAGTGTTTCAGCTTCTACTATTTCACCACCTTCTTCTTTAGAAGAAGACAAATTCAGCAAATCTTCTTTCCAAGATCTGTACCGCCAACAAGAAAATGAAGTTAAACGTACTGGCAAATTAGAAATTTCAGAAGCAATGGATGAGAAGCATAGCCCAATAGATGAAAGTCCAGCTCTTCTCTCACCAGTTGCTAGAACACCTCTTAGTGAACGCAGTGTGAACTTCTCCCTGACTCCCAATGAGATTAAAGTGTCATCTGAACCTGCAGCTCTCACAGCAGTGTCTGAAAAACCTCATGAAATCCAGGAAGAGCAATGTGCCAGTCCTGATGATAAAACATTAGAAGTGGTGTCCCCTTCACAATCAGCTGCTGGTAGTGCTGGACACACCCCTTACTATCAGTCTCCTACAGATGAAAAGTCAAACCAACTTCCATCTGAGATTGCTGGAAAAGCAACAGAAACTCCAATCAGTTTTGAAGTTAGTGATGCCAAAGATAGTATTGAAAAGAACAGAATAAGCCCAATGGATGAACCAGTGCCTGACTCCGAATCGCCATTTGAAAAAGTGCTCTCACCTTTACGAAGCCCACCACTCATAGGTTCAGAATCTTCCTATGATGCATTTTTGAGTGCTGATGTAAAATTTCCTCCCAGAGAAACAGAAAGTCCCACTGAAAATAGTGAAAAAGATGGATCCCCTTTGCAGAAAAGCCCAGTTTCTGAGGTTACTTCTGCAAATGCTTTCCAAGAACAGCAAGTTGAAAAAGACATGCAGCTTACACCACCAAAATCAGACTTTGTCCTAGAAAAGAAAAAAGATGACCTGGAAGTTTCTGAAACACAGCCTATATCTGTTTTGGATGAAAGGAAGCTAGGAGAGGTTTCTCCTACACAGGTAGATATTAGTCATTTTGGCTGTTTCAAAGAAGACACCAAAATGTCAATTTCTGAAGGTACAGTCTCTGATAAATCTGCAACCCCTGTTGATGAAGTTGTAGCAGAAGACACTTATTCGCATATTGAAGGAGTTGCCTCTGTTTCCACAGCATCTGTTGCTACTAGTTCCTTCCCAGAACCTACTACTGATGATGTATCTCCTTCCCTGCATGCTGAGGTTGGATCCCCTCACTCTACTGAAGTAGATGATTCTCTTTCTGTGTCTGTTGTACAAACACCAACAACATTTCAGGAAACAGAAATGTCTCCATCGAAAGAAGAATGTCCAAGACCTATGTCCATCTCTCCTCCAGATTTCTCCCCTAAAACTGGAAAATCAAGGACACCTGCTCAAGATCATAGGTCTCCTGAACAATCAACCATGTCTGTAGAGTTTGGCCAAGATTCACCAGAACAGTCTTTGGCAATGGACTTTAGCAGACAGTCTCCAGAACATCCCATTGTAGGTGCTACTATGCACCATATATCTGAAAATGGTCCAACTGAAGTTGATTATAGCCCTTCAGACATGCAGGAGCATTCTTTTCCACAGAAAATATCACCAGTAGACCAAGCGTGCTATAGTCATGAAAAGGATATTTCAGAGATCATTTCAGTGTCTCAGATAGAAGCTTCACCCTCTTCCTCCTCAGCTCATACACCTTCACCAGCAAGCTCTCCACTGCAAGAGGAGACTATATCAGGTGTTACGCAGTCTCATGATATGCCATTACATTCTGCATTTGCATCAGAAAAAATGCAGAGTCTTGGAGAAAAACTTTCACCAAAGTCTGACTTGTCTCCATTAACACCACGGGAATCTTCTCCTTTATATTCACCTAGTTTTTCAGATTCACCTCCTGTGATTAAAGAAACAATTGCTGCTAGCCAGTCACCTCCATTATCATTGCACGTGTCCCCAGACAAATCATTTGGTTATCATACCTCAGTAGTTCAAGACAGTCTAACAAAACATAGTCAGGAGCTTCTAGGCTGTACAGAACAGGAAGATGTTGAGGAAACTAGAGGATCACCTGAAGCTCTTAGCTACTCTTACAATGGGACTGGAAAAATCACCAGGTCACCAGGGGGTATTGATTATTCCTATGACAAACCAGAGAAAGTCACAGGGTCCCCCGAAGCTCTTGATTATTCCTATGTTGCCACAGGGAAAACCACCAGGTCACCTGAGACTGATAGTTACTCATATGAAACAGCAGAGAAAGCCACCAAGTCACCAGAAGCCTTTGATTACTCCTGTGAAAAAAGTCTCAGATTATCTGAATCTGTCAGCTATTCTTACGAAACCACTGGAAAAACAAGCAAATCACCTGAAACTATCAGCTACTCTTACGAGAGCACTGGAAAAACTAGCAAATCACCTGAGGCAGCCAGTTACTCTTATGAAGTGACTGGGAAGGCCACCAGGTCACCTGACACAGCTAGCTACCACTATGAGGTTGATAAATACTTTGTTTCAGAAAAAACAGAAACTCGTCAAGATGTTGATTTATGCCTTGTGTCTTCTTGTGAATACAAACATCCCAAAACAGAACTTTCACCTTCCTTTATTAATCCTAACCCTTTAGAATGGTTTGCAAGTGAGGAACAGTCTCAAGAACAAGAGAAGCCATTAACTCAATCTGGAGGTGGACAGCCACCCTCAGGAGGAAAACAACAAGCCCGCCTATGCGGCGAAACTCCTCCCACCTCAGTTAGTGAATCTGCTCCATCACAGACTGACTCAGATGTGCCACCTGAGACAGAAGAGTGCCCTTCCATTACAGCAGATGCCAACATTGATTCAGAAGATGAATCTGAAACTATTCCAACAGATAAAACCATCACATATGAACATATTGATCCTCCACCAGTCCCAATGCAAGATCGTAGCCCTTCACCTAGGCACCCTGATGTTTCAATGGTAGACCCAGAGACCTTGCCTATTGATCAGAACTTAGGCAAACCTTTGAGAAAGGATCTGAAGGAAAAAACAAAAACGAAAAAACAGGGCACAAAGACCAAGTCTTCCTCTCCTGCCAAGAAGAGTGACAGCAAATCAAAACAGGTGGCTTCCCCCAAGCCTGCTGGCTTGAAGGAATCATTGGATAAAGTTTCAAGAACAGCTTCTCCAAAGAAGAAGGAGTCAGTGGAGAAAGCTGCCAAAAATATCTCTACTCCTGAGATAAAATCTTCCCGCAATGAGGAGAAAGATAAGGAAACCAAAAATGCAGCCAATTCTACAACATCAAAGTCAGCAAAGACTACAACTGCAGGTAAGATTATTGAGACAAGAGCAACAAAAACTGCAAAATCAGCCTATGACATTGAGTAAAAATCTGAGCATAGTGTAATATAATTCTGTTGTCTTTCTGTAGATGTAATTGTTTGACAAAAGTAATTATTTACAGAAGGACCATTCATGCAGTCTTAAGTCAATTTATATCAGAGATTTCTGCTTTGCGTAATTTTGGTGTCATGCATCATGACAGTTCAACGGCATTTGGATGAACATATATTTATTTAGATTATTTTTTTATTTAAATAGTAAGAATGGCTGCATTTTTCAACAATGTGTGGGGTAGCTCCTGTTTTTACATAAACAACCATGATAGTAGTAGGAACACTGGAGTTACACTACTGTTTCTCCCAGCATGTGGCACATATGTAGACAATGAATCCCAGTTTTCAGTGTGTTCATGCTTGCAAATAATATACAGTGCAGTCCAATTCATTGTTCAGCGAGCATTGTTGGTGCTTAAAAAATGTATAGTTGTTTACCAAACAAACAAACAAACAAAAAGCAAGGATGGGAATGTTGGGCCCATGATGTCCCTCCATATTTTTAGACTATAGTTCCTACTGTCACTTAGATTTGAATATGATGCCTGAGGCTTCTGGGAGTTGAAGTCCAGAACATTTGGAGAGCCAGAAATGCTTCATTCCTGTTTACAGTGTACTGTGGAATTTGTCCCAGAAAACAAGGAAAGCATAGCTATTCTGTTTCTCATGTATAGCGTCATTATTTTGCAAAGAATATGGAGAAAAGTGGATGACCACAGAGAACAATGAAATGAGCAAGGCCCCTTAATCACACACCAACAATAAACCACATAATAATGAGAAACAGGCAGTCATGCTGAGAACTAACAGAGTTACTTTTATTCATACTGGAATATTTTCACTCAGTTCCTACAAGGAAAAGTATGTGAATAAATCCTGGTTTAGAAATAAACATTGTGAAGATTTCACAAATCCTAGCCTGTGTGTGTATGTTTCTTCAAGTTGCCTGTTGACTTATGGTGACCCCATGAAATTCATGGGTTTTCTTTAGGCAAGGAGTACTCAGAGATGGTTTTCCAAGTTCCTTCCTCTGAAATATAGCCCACAGAATTTGAGAGTAGTTGGTTGTATCCTATCCAAGTACTAAACAAGGCTGAACCTACTTAGCTTCCAAGATCAGATGGGATTTGGTACCTTAAGCTGCCTTGAGTCCCACTCTGGGAGAAAAGTGGCAAATAAATAAAGTTAGGGTACATACCTACTGGATCCAAAATAAATGTAGAGATGTTCATCAAATAGTTCATATTTTATTGTTGGTAAGATAAGAATGATAGGTTGGCTATTACATGTAGAAGAACCATCTCTTGGCCTTCTCAGGACTTGCAGGCTCACGGCTATGGCTTCCTTGAGTGTGTCAATCCACTTGTAGTGCCATCTCCTCTTTTCCTACTGCTTTTCATCATCCAAGCATTATTCTCTTTCCCAGTGAGTCACATTTTATGATATGTCTGAGGTAGGACAGCCTTACCACTTTAGTCATCATTGCTTCTAGTGAGAGTTCAGGCTTGATTTGCTGTGAGACCCATTCATTTGTCTTTTTAGCATTCCACGGTTATCTGTAGAACTTTTTTTTCCAGAGCCACATTTAAAATCAGTTTCTTCTTCTCAGTCTTCTTCGCTGTCCAGACTTAAGCATAAGAATCAGAAGTTGCTCACAGTATGCAGTTTCTGTTGCAACAGTACTTCTGTATTGCCCCAGTCTCTCACCTTTCTTCAGTACAACTGCATTTAGCTCATGCTTCTCATATTGCACATCCTTTCTTTATTTCCCCTGTATTACACTGGATTTTCCTGATCTCTGGTTTGATTATTTTTTATGGAATTTATACCCTGATTTCTCTCAAACGGGATCAAAGGTAGCTGTTATACTTTAAAGAAGTATAACTGCCCTATGTCCCACCACTGCTGATCTCACTCTGTGTTCTTTCTTCCTTTGGTCTTTGATTGGCATATGCCTGTTTCTCCTGCTGAACCTCCCCTATATTTCACCCCCCCTCTTTTTATAAAGGGTGTTTTGTATTCTGGTTGCCATTCACTTGGGGTGTTTTTGTATGAAAGCAGCATTAAGCAACAGTAATAACAAAAAAGTGACATGATATGAACTGTTGAATGATGATTGATGCTGGTGAGATTATTACTGAAAAATTAAACCCATCTTACAACTTTTGAACAAAGTGATTGATGTCCTGATTTCCTGTAAAGTCCATGTCACTTTTCCCAGCGGTTTTTCATTGGTCTCGGTGGGCTGCTTCTTTCATTCCCAGACTGCAGCTGTATCACTGGTGTTATATGCCTGTTAGAACAGGGCTGGGCAACTTATAGGCTTCAGCTTCAGTCAGTGTGGTAAGGGATGGTAAGGGATGAGGTGGATTGTGGAACACTAGGTGAGCCCATTCCTGTATTAGAAGAGGCTGTGCTGCCTTGGTTCTGCTTGGTGTCCTTTTCTTAAAGGCCTTCATCAGTTTTCTTTTGGTCTTGAGACCTGACCAGCCTTTGAATTGGCATTTGAGATACTGGTCATTCCTGTTCTTCCTGTTCAGCAGCAGCACCACAAATGGTATTGCCAGGCACACAAAGAGCATGCTTAAGGACTCTACCGTAAATTCTATTCAGTAACGATACTCAAGTGTTTTTTCCCTGCTTGGTGTGTGTGTATGAACTGTTTTATCTGTCTGACTGTCTATCTAAGGCCATATTTTTACTTGTATGTGTATGTATGTGTGTGTGTGAAAGAGAAATAAATATAGGGCCATAGCTACAGGAGACGCAAAGTAAGGAGATTGCCCCCCATAAGAATTCTGCTGCCCCAAATGAACTATTCCTTCAGTTCCCAAATTTCTAGCATTGGCAATAACTTAAAACGTTAGTTGAACATTTGAGAAAATGTTGGTTCTTGTGGGTTTCTTGGGCTTTGAGACCGTGTTCTGGTTGTATTTTCTCTTGACGTTTCGCCTGCAGGTGAAACATCAGGAAAAAATACAACCAGAACACAGTCTCAAAGCCCAAAAACCCACAAGAACCAATGGATTCTGGCTGTGAAAGCCTTCGACTCTACATTTGAGAAAATGTATTTCCATACAGTGAGGCATCCAGAAAAGAGAGACAGGCAAGGTCACCAAGGGAATGTGAATGGTGGTGTGAAGGATTTTCACTGTCTTACTGACTACAGTGCTAGAAATTCTGGGAATAAAGGAAAATTTCATTCAGAAAGACCAGATTCTTATTGGGAAGGGGGAAGTGCCTCCCCCAGTATCTGCACCCTTGAATATTTGTCTTGAATATCTGTCTCTACAGTATTTTGATGTCATCAAATAGCTGATGAGGTTTTTTTCTCTTTCATCCTGTCAATAAACTTTTGAGGATATATTTATATGTCAGCAATCATTTAGAATCAATAGAATGACAACACAAATTGATCAATGAAAATATATGAGTGTTAAATCAGGGCGTGATGGGCCTGCTCTGTTCAACTTTGAAATATATCACTGTTGTTTCACCGCCCCCTCTTTTTTTTAAAGGACCTGGAAATGGAAAAACAACAAAATCTATAGCTGTGCCTCCAGGAGCACCAGTGTATTTGGACCTGGTCTATATTCCCAACCACAGCAATAGTAAGAATGTTGATGTTGAGTTTTTCAAGAGGGTGAGGTCCTCTTACTATGTGGTGAGTGGGAACGATCCTGCTGCTGAAGAACCGAGCAGGGCAGTCCTGGACTCCCTGCTGGAGGGGAAAGCTCAGTGGGGAAGCAACATGCAAGTAAGTGCTCCAGTATTTTCAAATTAAAATTAAAATCCGAAAGAAAAATAGCTTCAGAGAGCTGGGAGAAACTTACTACATTTATACATTGTATAAACTACAGTGTGGTTTAAACTACATAAACTACAATGTAATTTATATATTTATACATCGTGACTTGTTATTTGATACAAGTCTATCTTTGAGCTTTATGGATTCAAGCTGCAGGAAAGCAGATTCCACCTGAACCTCAGGAAGAATTTCCTGGGTCAGGGCTGTCCGGCAGTGGAATATGCTGCATTGGAGTGTGGTGGAGTCTCCTTCTTTGGAGGTTGTTAAGCAGAGGCTGGATGGCCATCTCTTGGGAATGCTTTGATGGGTGTTCCTGCATACCAGGGGGTTGGACTGGATGGCCCCTGTGGTCTCTTTCAACTCTGTGATTCTGTCTGGTTAGATTGTGGGGGGAATGGTTTAATCACACATGCTGATGAGTGTTTTTTAAAAATAAAAGCTATATTTAAGGCAGGGAGCCTTTCTTTCAAATGAAAACTGTTCAGTTTGTTTAATTTAAGAAGGGAGCTTCCACCACATCTGCTGTAGCTCCAATTGAAAAACTTTTAGCACTTTTAATTTTTAAAAGCAACCATTCTTTGTTAAAGCAAAAGTTGGTTTTTAAAAATTTTCTTATTCATTGCTTATTGAGTTAAAGTAGAAGTAGAAGTTGTGTGACCTTCCAGATGGGGCTGGACTGTAACTCCCAGCAGCACTTGTCAGCTTATCTGATGGTGAGGAATTCTGGGAGCTAGAGTACAACATCACTGGAGGGCTGGATGATTCCCCCCTTTGTTACTAAGGTAAAAACTTAATCAAAACAAGAATAGTTTCAAAAAAAAGAAAAGAAAAGAAGAACAGACACTTCCTTAACTCACTCCTTAACCCTAAACATTTTCCTTTCCAGTTGAACTCCTACATTAACTAAATACAGTCCAGTGATCCCTGCGAAGGTGTTCCAGGCAAAGCTTAGAAAGTAACATGTTAAAAGTTGCAGCTGTACTTGTGGTGCATTATGTTCAGGGTATAACAAGGAAGTGACAATATCTAAGGGCCTTTGTGCACTACGCTGTTATAGTGCTATTATTCTACTTTCAACATCCTGTGGAATTCTGGGGTTTGTAGTTTACTGAGGCCAAAGAGCCTTAGAATTCTAAATGCCCCTAAACTGCAAACCTCAGGATTCCATAGGATGTTGAAAGTGAAATAATAGCACTGTAACAGTCTGGTGTGGAAAGACCCTAATACATTATCATTTGGATGTAACAATGCATATTCATTATATTACAAACATTATTTCTTAAGTATCATTTGCAATTTGGGGAAGTGTATGACATTTCTTGCTATTTTTCTTTTAGGGGTTTGAGAGATGGATAATAGATGTCCAAAATATAATGTTAGTTACATGTCGCTTATATTTTCCCCTTCAAAACATGCACTATTACCATTTTATTTTTAAAAAGACAAAAGGGTTTTTTAAAAGTTGTTTTTTAAAAAAACTTGTAATGTTGCATTTATTTCTAAATTTGTCTAACTAGGCCAGGGGTAGGCAACTGTGGCAGGACTGGGGACTACATTCAGACATTTGGGACTACTGAGGGGCTGCATTTAAAAAGGAAATAGGTTTTTCTAAAAAATTACCCGACTGTTATCTTTTCAGGAAGAATGAGTGGGAACATTTGGAGGGAGTGGCAAGATTTCTGTTGAAGGGGGTTGAGCAAAGAGGATTTAAAATCAGTGATTCAAGCAAGAGGGGATGGAAGGAGGGGTGGTAGCATTTGGAGGAACTGATAAGATTACTGTGGGGGACTGAAGGAGGATGGGCAGGAGGAAGTTAAACAAGCACTACAGCAAGGGGATGGGAAGGTGTGGGAGTGTCTTGGTTGCCACAATAAGCAGAAGATAGTTCACACCAAAGTGCAGGAAGCAATGCTGGCTATTTCAAGTAGCAAGGGTCTTTCAGCTTTTGTGAGGGGGGAGGTTCTCTGCACTTTTGTGCATGTGGCTTGCAAGCTTTGCCCACTGAGAGTTACACTAAACACACAATGAACTGTTCCTCTTTCTCATGACACTATTACATTATTTTAGGGAATATTTTCAAGATCTGCCACTGTGAGCCACTGTAGATCTTCTCTGTCTACGGAGGATGAAAGTTGGGAAGAAGAGTAGAAATATCAGGCCCAGGGAAAGGAGAGACAATTTTTTTTTTCATATTTACCTCCCCCTCCATGATGAGAAAGATTCATTTATGAACTTCTACATTTTTAAAAACTGTTATTTCCTATGTCCACCCTGCCCCCAGACTCACTATTGTAGGCATGAAACCTCAACTATCCTGGATGCTGCCTCACCAGTGGGCTCACAAAAGTACTGACAAAATGGGCGTATATTAGGGTCTGATCATGGTAGGTTTGGACCCACTGCAGTGTCATGCTTATTCCCATCTTCTGGGCATCCACGAGGACTTTGGGTCTGATGATTTCTCCAGCTTGGATCATCTTCCCCTGCCAGCTTCAGATTGCTCTGTTGATAAAACTACCAGAAACTTTAAGTCATAGAAATAATTTTTAAAAAATTAAATAGAAATGTCTCACCCAACTCCTTTTAGAAAGTAAGCGTTGGCTACATGTTACTTTTCTTATAGAATCATAGAGTTGGAAGAGACCACAAGGGCCATCCAGTCCAATCCCCTATCACCATTATATAATTCACTTTCATAGTTTTGTGATCTGAATCCAGTATTTTGAATGTTAGTTGAGGAGCTCTTCATCTTAAATATCTGGGAACAACTTTACCAGGGGCTGATTGGAGGAAATATTTCACTAGCCAAAACAACATGGGCAGGGTCTAGTTAAAGAAAAGCAAGGCTCAAGAGAGAATGCTTTTTGGACTGTAGTTAAATTACCCTGAAGTCATACAAATATGTGGTAGTGCAAATTTAGAATTCTGAAAATTCTGACATTTAGGTCTTGTCATATAAACTGCTAAAGACTCCCTTAGCACAACTTCTGGAGGGTTTCTGGAGTTGTATATTAGCAGCATACTCTGAGTCACTTCTCTCTGGTTTAGGTAAGAATGATACATCTTGATAGGCTTCTCAACATCTCAGCATCCATTGCTTCACTCAGAAAGATCGTATTCTTTGTTTAACCAGAAGTGCTTAAAATGTGTTACATTAACCATAAGTAGTTAAGATACATTCATTCCAAAAGGGGTGATTAGGATTAGGTAATAAGACTTTTCATCAGGATTTGTTCTTAATGATGAATAATTCCTTCTGTCTAATCTTAAATTTGCCCTATGTTCTTCCATTGCAGGTGACTCTAATCCCAACCCATGATTCCGAAGTGATGAGGGAATGGTATCAAGAAACTCATGAAAAACAACAGGATCTGAACATCATGGTTTTGGCAAGCAGTAGCACTGTTGTCATGCAAGATGAATCGTTCCCTGCATGCAAGATTGAACTGTAAAAAGAAAGAAAGAAAGAAAGAAAGAAAGAAAGAAAGAAAGAAAGAAAGAAAGAAGCAATGCTTAGCAACTTTAAACTTTGTTTCCAGAAATTCTTCAGTCTGAAAAACCTTTTCTAAAAATGTAATCCATCTAACTCAGCTGCCGAACTATATATACCTGCCAAATGCTATACTTATCACGGTGATGCAAGTCACTAATCTTTTTTTTTCTTCAATTTTTGCTGATTGCTAAGGGAAATAACAATATTCCCACCATAGGGTTCAAATTATTGCAAAAACTGCAGATCCAGGTTCATCTGTGCTGAAAACTTGGAAACCATGCACTAGCAAACACTGCTGACTTCTGCCAGGGTAGAGGCATTTGTCCTTGAGAGAAACAAGAAACAAGGAGAGAAAAAAGGGGAGGGGGAGCGGGAATGAGAGAGAGAGAGAGAGAGAGAGAGAGAGAGGAGAATAAAACCATTAGTTCTGCATTACTCTCAAAGCAATCAATGTATTGCTTCCTGTAGTCTGCCGTCACATAAATAGAAAGAAGTATGTTTGCATCAGTCTGAGTTATTGCAAGAGCAGGCATTAATTTAGTGGCAAATTAGCTAAAACATTTAAACGAAACCGAGCATGGCTTTAAAGGGACATGAGAACCAAGACGCTCATTCACTGTTAGCAACTTCACGTTTAACACTTCATACTCACATAATGTAATTCTCTTAGACAATACTGTGCAAGTCGTTTCAATCCTATTCAGTTTGACATGCAAACATGTTGGTCTAAGGCATGCTCCCAGTAAAAGCCCACCTTGTCCTCTTAAATTTGACAAACATGTGTGCTGAAACACTCAAGTCACAGTCAAGTTTACTGAAGCAAAATACCAAAGCAGTTGGGAGTACCTATGGTAGACAATTTGCCTTAGAAAGTGACTTGAATGTACAAAGATACTTGATGCACTTATTTTTTAATGCAAGATAGCAAGTTTATAAACCATCTGTGTAGGATTATAGTTACACCAGTACAGAAGTATGCCTGTGCATGTGTGTTACTGGAAATCTCTCTGATTGGTCAAACAGCTTGGTGCTATGAGTTATGTGTGTAAGTTAAAAACTTCATTGGCACGCTTGAAGAGCAACTCTTTTTTGAATGTTTTTTTTTCTTCCCTTCCTTTTTTCTGTTTTATGAGAGTATGGAAGAAAGGGTTCCTGGTACTAGAAAGGCAAAACTTAACAAGCATATACAGAATGTTGCAAAATGGTTCTCTGCACATTTGTGCAGTCTTTTGAAGCCTTCCTTTGTCTTACATAATTTTGACTGTTTAATTTAAGAATGAATATGGAAACAAATGTACAGAAGAATTTTTTTTAATGCTCTGTGCAGACTTTTAATAGATGAATTTTTAAACGGAAGTTTCATTTACAGGAAAATGCAAAGAAAAAAACATTCAAGTGAAGGCAGTATGTTTTCTTTTCTTTTTTTTAGGTAGTTTTGTAAGACAGTGCATTGAGTTGTTTTAAGATTCTGGGGAGAAGGAAGTACAATATAGCAGTAATGTATTTATTGAACACAGTTAACTGCTAAGAATTATTTTGCAGGGAGCATACTTACAAATATTGTTATGTGGTAGTGATTAAAGAACTTAGGACAAAGAAACTAGTTGTCTTCCTTTTAACCAGAAGGTAGTCTAGATACTGATCTGGCCCTTGAATGCAAGGAAATTAAACCATCTCTTGTGGCAGCAATATCACTGAAAGTGTTGTGTGTTTGAAACTTGGAGCATGGCATCCTCAGTTGATGCTCTGATCTCTGCAGTACATCTCTCAAACTGTCCAGTGCTGCTCATTGGGGTCAACAAAGTTCCCTGGTCTTTGGGTTTCCTTTCTCTTCAATCAGATTAGCTCAAGGATGTAAAACAGTTTGTCTTCCTATCATTTACAGATCTCTGAAAAGTTTAACCCGGGCTGTGCATCTGCTGCAATTCTGTAAGAACACAGAACTGCAGAATTTGGTTCTGAGCACAGAATTCAGCTCCCTGTAAATCAAACCTCTTTTTAAAAAAGGTTCTGACTCATAATGTTAAAGGGAGAAGGCAGATTAGTTGCTGTTTAGGATTTCTGGCAGTCAGAGTGTAGGTCTTAAGTACCCTCTAAAGCCTTTTCCCTTTTCTTAAAGTAGAAGAATGAATTATTCAGAAAAAGAAAAATATTTCAAAAATGAATAGTTTAGGAAGGTTGTGGAATTCAACCTGAGTTGTTACAGAATTGGGGTTGCCCCAGATTGTGATTAAAGTAGGCACACCCCAAACACAGCCTGAGTAAAGCCTACAATTTTTGAAGATTATTAAATTATTAAAGAATTGGAAACCTTTTATAGCTGAAACTTCATAGAACTATTACTGGTGCTGGTAGAATACTATTGAAGGCCAGGCCGCATGTCATCACTACATGTACTGAAAACCATTTATGTTTTACTTTGCAGTTCTCTAAAGGATTTACATAAGCTCATTTCTTTTGTAGTAGGAATTTGTATTATTCTGTGCCAATAATTTTTTTTCAGAAGGCTTTGATTCCATTAAGTAGTGGACAATGGCAGCATTTTATTTTTTATTTGCTGTATAATTTATTTCAATTGTTAACACTGTCTATTTTTGTTTTATTTTATAAATGTGCATTTGCACTGCTTTTTAAAAATATTTTTTAAATACTACTTCAGACCCTTTTTAATTTGGGCTATGTAGCCCTGTTAATACTGTGAAATATTGTTTGTTAAAATGTTTTGTTCATTTTAAAATTCTAATATTTTATTTTTGTTTGACAACTTTAATAACGCTGCTTTATTTATTGTTTTATTCTGGTGGTACTTCAAACACATGTGTTCTTGTGGGTTCCTGTGATTTTTATTGGAAAAATATACATGAAAGCACTGTTAGCTTTGGCCCAAGTCTGTAAAAAGTCCCTATGGTTATGATACAGAAGATGAAAGATATGTCTTCTGAGCTCATAGTCCTCTAGGCTTCTACTGCTAACGTCTTGATGCTAAAGATGGAGTTGCACCACAGCTAAGAGTTGTTGATCTCAATGTAAGTATAACAGAATCTTGTGCAGGGCACATGGTGGACATTTGTCCTATTTTGTTGCTTTTATGTTGAAGTATGTCTTGTGCCATGAACCTCAAATTCCCACCCACAGCTATGAAATGATTACTTCTTGCCTGCCCCTTTCCCAGTTCAACATTGGCTATTAGATCGATACTTATGCATCGTCTGTTGATGTGGTGGTGGAACTTAACAGAACATTCATCCACACTAGATGAACCAGCACACTCCTGTCAACAATGCATTATGTGCTGCTGCTGGTGGGCCTGTGCTGAGTACATTGCATCCTGAGCTTTTCTTTGTTAGCAAGTTACCTGAAAGCCTTTTACAGCCAAATCCTACAGTGGATGTTTACTTGGAAGCAAGTCTTACTAAGGTCAGTGGAGCTTTATCTTAGGTATCAAAGAATCAGAACTCAGAAGAGATATTTATTAGGGGGAAAGCTCCCTGAATCTCCCAGTCCATTTTTCTGAACTCTGCCAGAAACTGAAGATTAGTCTGTTTAGTTACTAATTGTATATTAATCAGTTTTTCAGAACTGATTTTGTTCTGTAGCAGTTTTTAAAAATCCACTTTGTAATTAAGCAGAGTCTAAAGCATTTTGTCAAGTGGGAGTATATTTCACTAATTTGTTGCTAAAAATGCATAATGTAGTTAGAAGTGAGAAATGGTACTGTGGCTAGTCTGTGGAAATTACTACTTGAAAAACTGCTTTCAACCAGTTTACTTCTTTTAATGAAAAACTTACATTATTTGATTCTTTGTTCAGCATTAAAGAACAATATTGCATTCATATGCATTGCCTTGCAGAATTGCTTGCCCTTCTTTGACTGTTCCACATTTTGTTGTCTTACAATCTAGAATTGAAATGGATTTAATTGGCATTGTAATCTCTTGATGCATACTAAATACTCAACACTATGAAGGCACAAGAGTTTTTATTTTATTTTACTTTAATTTTTGTGGCACAAAAGTTAAGGAAACAAAACCAAACTGTCATTTGTTGCTTGCCTAAGTATTCACCTCCCTGAGCCAAAATTTAGAAGATGTACCTTAGGGAGCAATTACAATTATAAGTCTTTCTGGGTAAGGCTTTATTAGTTTTGCACTTCTGAATCATAATTTTTGCCTTTCTTTCTGGCAAAATTATTCCAAATCTGTTAGGTTTGATGGGGCCACTGATGATCATCAACTTTCAAGGCCTGTCACAGATCCACAATTGGATTAAGGCCTGGAATTTGACTGGACCATTTTAAGACATTACAGTTCTTGTTCTTAAATAATGCCAGTTTAATTTTGTCTGTGGGTTTATGGTTATTTCCTTTTAGGAACAAGAATCTCCACCCAGTCCCAGGTCCCTTGCAAACTGCAACTTGGGTTTTCCAGTATTGCCCTATATTTATCTCCATGCGTTCTACTCTCAATCTCAGCCAGTTTTCCAGTCCATGCTGAGGGGAAAAAATCCCCACCATTCCTCATGGAGCTTCCTCATGGAGATGGTGTTTTCAGAGCAATGAGTACTGTTGGCTTTGTGCTGCACATACCATTCTGTGACATGGCTAAACAGTTTACTTTTATTTTATTTGTACATGTTTGCCTAGCCTCCCACATACCTTTTTGCAAAATCCAAATAACCTTTGACCTGGGTTTATTTCTGCAATGTCTTCTCACCACTGTTTCCAAAGTCCAGTTTTGAGGACCATTTGGCTGATAGCTGTCTTATGATTTCTCCATCTCAGCTGTGGCTCTCATAGGCTTCTTCAAAGTTAAGATTGACCTCTTGTTTGCTATTCTGACTAATGTTCTCCTTACCCTGTCACTGAGTTTTGATAGATGGCCTTTTGTAAGCAGAGTTATGATTGAGCTATATTATTCCCTTTTTGTAATAATGGATTGAATGGTACTGTGGAGGATGTGCATAGATAGGGTTTTTCTTTACAATCCAATCCTGCTTGGTATTTCTGCACAGTTTTTTCCTAGACTTTGAATAGCCCCTTAGTCTTCATGACACTTTGTTTAGATATGCGCCAGGGCCTTCAAGAGACAGGCATATTTAATCTGAGATCAGTGACAGATGGACTCCATTCAGTTACTGATGGGACTTCTGAGAGGCAGTGAGTTGCACCAGAGCTTGTTGAGGCATGTTGTGCAAAGGGGGTTAATTTTGTGCTAGAATGAAAATATTTGGCAATTTCAGTGTTAAATATCTTTCATAAGTTGTTAGATGGTAACAATGCCAGTTTCATCTATTTCAGTTGCAGGTGGTAACACAAGAAAATGCTGAAAATTTAAAGGGGGCTTGTGATACTTCTGCAACGCACTGTACATTTATATGTGCAAAAGAGACATGCCTCTATTTTCCCTTCAAAAAATGGCAGTCCTACTGAAAGAAGTTGGAAAAAGTTACCTTTTGGGCTACTGGCCATTCTGGTGGGGAGGCTGTTGCCCAAGAATAAAAAAGGGAAGATCTTTTTCAAATTTCAGTACATCAGCAGCTCACTGCAGTAGCTTGTTTGAAATCAGCATGACAGTGCAGTTCTATATGTCTACTCAAAAGTAAGCCCCATTGAGTTCAGTGGGACTTATTCCTAGGCCATTTCTGCACTAGACTGTTTGCTGTTATTTCACTTTCAACATCTTATGGAATCCTGGAGTTTGCAGTTTAGGGAGGGTCAGCTGGCCCCTCCCTAAACTGCAATCCCCAGGATTCCATAGGATGTTGAAAGTGGAATAATAGCACTATTACAGTCCAGTGCAGAAATGGCCCCAGTTAAATGAGAATAGGATGACAGCCTTAATGAGGTTCAAATTTGGCCTTAACACTCCTTCACTTTAACCTGATTCTTCATCACTCTCATATATATATTTTTAATTTTTGAAGCAAAAATGTAATTAGGGTTTGATGTCAGCAGCTGTTTTTTATTTTATGCCTCAGATTCTTTTAAGGCCCCACTCAGCTTTTGGATGTCAGCTGTTTTCTGTGTGATACTGTGGTGTTCTTCCAAGGCTTGAACACAAAGATCATAATTGTGTAGAGCCAGTGTCACTGATTACCATCACTGCTGCTGTCCATCGTGCACCCCTGCACTTCTTGAACACAGGCATCTGAGGGCTGGTAAACCATCCAGAGTGCCTTTTTTTTTTTTTTTGGAGGATGCAGGAGTGGAAATGAAAAGCAACAACTTCTTCACATCAGTGGAAGTGCCTTCCTCTTGTGTAGCAGGATCTTTGGATCTAAGCATATGATTGACATTTCAGGTTTCTGAATTAAATCTGCAAAAGTTGGGTACACTATACATTTTACAAACCATGCTCTCTTTCCCCCGTACACATACAGCTTTATGTGGCAGCCAATACTGGTATTTTGCTTTGCTTTTTTTTTTAAGAAACTACTTTTGACCAAATTAATGCCTTTCTTGCCTGTGCAACTAACTTGACAATTAGTCACAGCCATACACAATTAGCTTAGTGACACTTGTTCAGGAAGTGTCATGGGCACCAATAATGAGCTTTGTGGCTCAGCACAGATCACTAGAAGGATGGTTCAATATTGATTAGTCTAGTTTAATGTCCGTACTTGAGAGTGTTATGAATACTCTAGAAAATGATATTATCCACTGGTAACATTCCCCTAATCATGGCCTTTACAATAGTACTGTACTGCTGGGTGAAGTTCAGTGACACATCAAGTTGAGATCATAGTTCATTTTCAAACATAAAACAGATCTCCTTTTGCACACCTTTTCATTCTCCTATGGTGGGTGTAACTACAACAATACCTGTCTTTTAATTCCATTGTACCATTTGTTCTCTCGTTTTCATTTTGACTTCACATACTGTGGTGAATGGATCCAAATGTGTATATGAATGTATTTAGCTGTCTTTCATAGCTTAAGCAGTTTAGGAACCTTGCAACACAGAATGGAGATGATAAATTTGCTAAGGGAAATTGCCCTGGGAACTCCTACTCTGAGGAGTTATTCTGCATTTCTGAATTTTATGGCATAACTCTTTCTTTTGTCCATATGTAACCAGAACTTCTTGATTGGAGGGAAATAGTAATTTTAGTGGTCTGGCATTATTAGCAATGGGAAAATATGTTTACACTTACAAAAAAAAATTCTTATGTTTTTCATTTTTTTCCACTTAATAGTTGAACAAACCATGAAAATCTGTCTAGGTACAAGCAGGTCTTCAAATGCATTTGCAGTTGCATTGCTTGCCTTGTTAAAGATGTTTGCTATTAAAAAAAATCTGTTTGTTGTGATCCTACAAAATAATAAAAAAAAAAAAATGCAGCATCAAAACCTTGAACATTGGGGGGCGGGGAATGCTTCTCTGCACTAAATTAGCTTAGGAGCTCCATATGCCCAGAGCTACTGTTATATTCACGCAAGACTGGGCTGTAACCACGCCAGAAAAAAAGCGCAATTCTGAAGTTCCAGGATGCTTTCACATGTTTGCATGCAGCCATTTATTCTTCCAAACCATGGAGAGAAAGTCTTGTTGCTGGCTGAGAGAAGCACTTCACACACTCCTCTCTCTTGTTCCGAATGGTCTTGTTTGTGTCGGTCTGCAGCTGTGTATGGTTTTGTCTTCATCACTCTATTCTATTCAGTCATATCTAACGTAGAAAACTAGTTTCCAGTGAAAAGTAATATGTAGTGCTTTTATGATATTTGTGTGCAATATCCCCTCTTCCACTGAGGATATTTGATGTAAAGGAAACAAGCTCAGTTCCACAATAAAATACAAAAATAGTTCAAATGATGTTGGTATGAATTTTTTGTCTCTAGACGTGCTTTTAGCTCAGTTTAAATCATACCCATGGAAACAGCAGAGGGTGGCAGTGGTGGTGATGGTGTATGGCAGCTATAACAACCTTCAACAGATAGTTATAACCTGCTGCAGATAAAAAGTTGTGGTGGGGGGCTTGAGGTGGCAATTCGCATCATCACATTTAGAAACTTCTCAGGGTATACCTTTGACTTGGAGTATTAGACAAAGTGTGTCCAAAGAATGCAGGGCTCTCCAGATGCTGTTGAACTGCAGCTCCCATCATTCCCTCATCACTGGCTAGGGTTGAAGAGACAGGCTTGCAGCTAACCTTGCAACATGGATGTTTTCCCAATCGGGCTGGAAAAAAAAATGCTGTGATTCTCATTTAGTGGTTCTACTAATATATATCTTAAGAGAATAAGAGAAGTGGGATTCTTGGTGGTTTCTAAATCTTTACAGTTAGCCAAATCTTTCTGAACTAATCCATAACCTCTGGCTTTGTGTTACAGTTCTCTCCTTCAGAAATGATGCCCCATCATGTACACTGGATGTCTTATCAGATTTCCATTTCAGTAAATTCGCTACCAATAGACCTAATAGATCATTTGCAAGAAAATAACCAAAGGAGGGCATTTCCTTATGTCAGGTCTTCAATATTACTTCTGATTTATCTGCCTGATGGTGGAGGACTGCAAAAAATCTTTTGAGAGGATGGCAGTGAACAATTATCTCCTAGGGATTTTTTTACCTATAGGTTTCTTCCATCTCCCCTTCAAGTTCAGTATGAATAATGAAGCCACTAAGCTAATAACAATATCCTGAAGATACTTACATTTGTTTCTACTTTTTCATTCTTTACCCTCCCCAGAGCCCAAGGTCAATTTAAGGCTTTTTATACAAGCCTGGCGGCACCAGCCTTGCACAATCATATTTGTTAAAATATATTCC